>CM076572.1:1162412680-1162632583 GCA_034641835.2 Pinus albicaulis | reverse complement strand
ACAATATATGTAAAATAATTTCTTCTGATCACATTGATGATCTTTAGTGTATTTTCTATCACAACTGTAACAAATGCCTTTTGCTCTTTTTTCCTCCAATTGTTTTGGTGTCAACCTTGTAGGTTGTGGAAGGTTAGGAGCAGCAATACTTCCATCTTTATAGTTGTGAGTGGTAGAATTCCTTGTTGCCATAATTTTTCTTTCAACTTTTCTTGCCACCTTGAATGCCTTCTCCAATGAATCATGTTCCCAAAGGCAAACCTCATGTCAGATGATGTTGTGAGTTATACTTTAAATTCCCTATAAAGGCATCAATCCTATGCTCCTCTAGATATCATTTACATTGATATTCAATATTTGGAAGTCCTTAATGTGCTCCAATGTTGAATCCTTTTGTTTGAGATTTATCAATTGGCTAAAAAAGGTATTTCTCTTTGTATCCTTATAATGTGATACCAATTATTCCACAAAAATTGTCCAAGTGATAATTGATTTACAAAAACAAATCCATTAATACCACACAAACTGATTTTGTTCTAAATATAAAGATGCAATGTGTACCTTTTATGTGTTCGACACATCATGTAGATTAAAGAATTGCTTCATATGTAGTATCATTGTTACTTGATCCTTTCCATAAAACTTTCTCATATCGATATTTAGAATGTGGTTAGCTTTAAATCCACTACTGGAGTCTCTAAATTCAAAATTTGTATTCCTTTTATCATCATCATGATTTTCATGGAGTACCTTGTCACCACTAGGAAACATTTCTTGTAGCAACTTTGTCAAACCTTCCAGGTCCCTTTTCATTTATGTTTTTAAACCATCCATCTTGACATTCATCATTGCTTCCATGTCAGATTTTAAACCATTCTTCAAACCATCCATCTTAGCTTTTATTTTGTTTTTGGTTACTCTTTGCGAGAGTGAAATTTTTTGCACTTGATCTCATAATTTTGATATATCATGTTGCATTTCTTCCTCTTCTTCATGCGTCATATTGGAGCTTTCCGATTGCTTAGTAGGTGTGTCCATTTTTTTGCTTCGAGGAATTTTGGAATCAAACAATGATATATATGCGTGACTAACCCCTTTGAATCACTTCAAATTGATTTTTTAAATAAGTTATGCGAAATTTTAAAAAATTACAGACATTTTTCTTGTTTTTTAAAGCTCGATATTGGAACTATTGTATCTATGTAATTTCGGCAGTCAAAGCTCCTGAATTCCATCTTGTGGTATCTCTTTTAGTAATATTTATAATGCCACAAGTCATACCAAAATTGGATTCTTCAAGGTAAATTTATTCCCATTCTCTCATTATGAATTTTTTATGGACTGGTTCAGTAGAGCGAACTTGTAAGAAATGCCACATGTCACTGTTTTAGATTTTGGACCTGAAATTGATACACTAGAAACTATAGTTTGTACAATTTCGTTCACTTTTTACTAAATTCCAATCCAATTCTTTAAGAGAGTTATGACGATTTTCCTTGGGTCACTTGTTTGAGACCGAATTTTGGAGTATGCAGAAGCCCTAAATTATTTAGACCATATCTCATAAAATATAGAGAACCAAGATTTGAAATTCTTATACGAATTTCAACCTGATTTTTATTCCACGTGGTTGCAATTTCAACTTCTGAAGTGTTGTAGAAAAAAATTATAGCGAAATATTCCAAGATGACTGGTTTGAAGCAGCGAAACCATAAAATCCAAAGCTCTGGTACCAAATGTTATGCAACCAAATCACAAAAAATATAGATCAACGACTTCAAAATCAGCCTCTTCGAGGGGGAAACCTCATTTACATCACATAAATGAACAATTATTGGATGATACAAATGATGATACCTCCTTGGTATATATAGGAGTCTAAGGGGTCACAATATAATTAGAGCCTACATAACAATAATAATGTAAGGGCACAACAATAACAATAGTGGGTTTCTATGGGACACAAAAATAAAAATATGGGGGTTACATGGGCACAACAATAATAAGAGGAGCTACACTAACACTAAGAATAAGGGGCTACACTAGTATTATATGGACCTAACACAAGAAGAACAAGCAACATGTGACTTCAATGACAAAATGAAGTTAGCATGGCCTTAGGAGGAGCTACTCAAGGAAGTAATGAAGAAATTGGTATATGTTAGAGAAACACCATTTCACGGGGAAAGCAGCCCCGAGAATGCATTGAAATAAATAAAAAATATGAGGAGGTTAAACCTACACATGAAATGTGATAGAGGCATTTGATGTATAGATGAGTCTCGCAAGATATCAGATAATGCTTGAAGTGTGCTACGTTTGATATACTTGATTTATGACAAAGCCGATGAGAAAAATAGTTAACAGCTTGTAATTAAAGAGCCCGAGGACCTAAGAGTGGACATATTGGATGTATCAATCTTAACTTCATATATCAACAATGCAAGAGAAAGAAAGAGTGCTTATCAATATTTCTAAATAAATGCTTGTTATTGTTGATCATAATCACTTGAAAACAAGAGAATTAGAGGAGACATAACGTTGCATTCCTTCCTTGAAAGAAAGTTTGGAAAAGAAACACCAAACCTGGTGCATTGATCAAAGAAAATATGAGATACTGGTCATTCTATAGAGAGAAATAATACAATAATTGGATAAAATATCTAAATCATTAACAATATTACAAAATAATATATTGAATTTGCATAAAGTTTCAGAGAAAATGAAAGATGAAAATTAATCTTCTAAAGTTTAATGGGAGATGGAGAAAACATCCTTGCATACATTCCTATAAATTATATTATACAAGCAACAATTCCTTCATCTCCAAGTTGCATTAATCTCCCACTATAAAATTTTCTTCTTAGGGTGTCAATGGTTCATGCTTTTGTCACCATGCCTGAAAAGGGTGGTTCCACAGATGAAAAAAAAACCCTTTATTGACATGTCTAGTCTCGTTGATACTCTTCTAGGGGAAAAGATAACTGGACATTTAGCTCTATTAAATGCTTTAAAGGACAAGTTGAAAACTCTTTTGGATATATTGAATCATTACCTACCAAAATAAAGAAGCGATTGGAAATATTGCCAAAAAAAAATGCAGGCTAAACATGATGAGCTAGCGTCCAAGTTTTTGGAAGAGAAAGCAACATTGGATAGAATATCAGAATATGTACATGAACCTTCATAAAATAATTTCCATGATATTGTGAATAGAATAATAGATGTTGAAGATAATAAATAAGAGAAAATTGTACAAAGTTTGATGGAATATAATTGTGAAGAAAATGGTGTCCCTGAGTTTTGGTCTACAATGATGATCAATAATGATATTTTGAGATTTAAAATTATAGAACATGATGAATATTCCATAAAGTTCTTGAAGATTATAAAATGGTCTCGCCTTGATGAGGGGAAAGGCTCCAAACTAATTTTTTTTCTTTAATGAGAACTCTTATTTTAAGAACATCGTGTCAACAAAGACCTACTATATGGTAGATAAAAATGAACCTATCCTAGAGTGCGTAATAAGAACTATAATTGATTAGTCCACTGAGAAGAAACTAATAGAGAAGGTTATGAGGAAAAAGCTAAAGAATGGAGCTAAGAGTGGAACAATTGTAACAAGAGTTGAGCAATGTCCTAGCTTCTTTAATTTCTTCAAACCTTCCCAGATCCTTGATGATGATTATCTTTTCAACGACTTGCAACATTTGTTAGAACAAAATTATGATATTGGGTTGACCATTAGGGATAAAATTATCCCAGGAGCAGTGGCTTGGTACACTGGGGAAGCTATAGAAATTGAAAATGAAGACGAAGAAAGAACTAAGTTGAAATTGTTCCACCGAAAATTACATACATCAAAGGATTTCAGATCCCTCATATATGTTGGTACAACCTTTCTCTCTCAATCGTAGATGCTCACATACCAATGTAAACCAGTGAGAAAGAAAACACATCATTCATATAAGCATAAAGGCATACAAAGGCAAACATATGCATTTACACTCCCCATACGAAACTTTCACAACATAACTGATCAAAAGAGATATATTAGAAATCAAAGAATTTATCATATGAGATTAAAATGGGATGAAATATGCATCACAGACACGACATTCAAGATTCTACGGAGTAGGACAAGGAAAGGAGACTAATTGAAATAATTGTGGAGTGTTCGATTCATTGGCAACAAGAACACTAAATTCCCATTCATATTCCATTAAATTCACGATGGAGGTCGAGGTAAATGGGTGCTTCCCTTTCCTTGACATTCTCCTCTCTAGAATGGATGATGGCTCTGTATCTCACCAATTTTTTCGTAAAAAAACCCACACAAAGCAATACCTTCATGCTAGTTCTCATCATTTTCCTGCTCAAAAAATTGGTGTCTTTAGAACTCTTGCAATCCATGCTCTGAGAATCTCTGATGAGAATCATTTGGAACGGGAAAAATATCATCTTCCTAATGTCTTTGAAAACAATTGATATAACAAATATCAAGGCCTCAGCTCCTTCCAAAGAGCCTGTAAAGAATCCAGGGTTAAGTCTTCTCATGAAAAACCCATCTCTAAAGTTCAAATCCATTTTATCCAAGGGACCATTGACATGATCACCCATATTCTTAAAAAGAAAAAAATTTCTTCTTTGTTCACCCCCCTTAATGCCATTAGAAGTTATCTTAATTCTGTTAAAGACCATGTTGACCCTAAAGACATGAAATGGGTTTACTTGATCCCTTGTTCCTGCGGGGTCCCCTACATTGGAGAAATTGGTCGCTCTGTTAACCAGAGAATCCATGACCATGTTGTCGACATTGGACACAATCGCTCTCGCTCATCAGCATTAGCTGAGCATGCAGAGAAATCCAAGCACCATGTCTGCATTGAGGATTTCAAAGTCATTGCTAGGGTTGATCATTTCCACCACAGGAAGCTTAGAGAAGCTATTGAGATTGAGAAGCATGCATTCAATCTCAACAGGGATGATGGTTGGAAATTAAGTAGGAATTGGATTCCAACCCTTTCCTCTTGATTTCGCCCTCTCTTCTCCTGTTCTTCTCTTTTATTTTATTATTATTTTCAATTTATTTCTAATATATCAGGTATCTATTATTCTTATTTCCCTTTTTCCTTTGTCTTTGAAAATCTCAAATCAAACTAAGTAACTCTTTTCTTTAGGTCCCATAGACCAAAGATTGGTCTCAGTGGACGTTAACCATCATCATCATCATATATATATATATTCTTATTTTAATTTAATTTATCAACTAATATGGTTATATAACAACTAGTTTTTAATGGCTAGTTTCTAAGAACATATTATTTTAATTATTTCAATAACTAATTTCCAACCACTATTTTCGAACAATTGAACCATGATGCATCTCTGCTATTTATTCTATGAAATTAATTAATTTTTTCACTTTTATGTGAAAGTTGAACCATATCGACCCAATCCTTCATTCCCTTCTAATTAATCCGAAATATATCTCACTCACAAAAAAACACACTTAACACTTTGAACGTTGGCGCGACGAGAGAAAACATAATGGTAGAAATAGAAACAAATATTATCATTGTGGGCGTTTCTAACAATGATATATATCATGACTTTATCATGGAATAGTTGGTAAGACATATAGCATGGAAAAACACTTTGAACGTTGGCGCGACGAGAGAAAACATAATGGTAGAAATAGAAACCATTATTATCATTGTGGGCGTTTCTAAATATATCATGACTTTATCAAGGAATAGTTGCTAAGACTTGCCCATCAATACTCTCCCGAGTCCCCACCTGTTGTGGAAGTGCAATTTCCGCATTATGATGACCCCATCATTATTACAATTGTAAAGCTATATAGAGTTGGGTCTCATTGTGTGTGACTGTACGCCTCAACTGTTGACTCCACGTGATTTGTCTCGTCGATGAATGCAGTGTCCACCAGAAGTGCAACAATTCAATTTCGCATGCCAAAAAAAATTACTGGAAATACTGTAACAGAAGTCTCCCACATATTCTACCATGCACTTTCCTTACTTTTTAAATATCAACATTGTAAAGGTGGCCAAGGTTATTATATCAGGATTTGCAGATGGAAACCCTGTTCAAGACTATATTTTTTCCTCATTGTTGCATTTTTATGAAGTGGTGGTTTCCTGTACAACCTTTCTATCCATCTAAGAGGACATGGTAATGGGCTTGCAACTGTTATTCCTCATCGTCATCATTTCCGCCAGAGATCTCCTCAACTGTTATTTTTTCTCATTGTCATTATTTTCATCAAAAATAATGAGGCCAAGCAACGAAAAATGTAAGCAATAATGGCTACTCGAAGGTCCAATCAGATTGAGTGATTGAGAGGCCACGTGAATGTTATTTTGTGTGAGGACGCAAAGGTGCTCCTTTATGGTTTATTGATCTCCCTGGAAGGTATGCGAAAAGAGTTGTTTTTAATGTGATTTTTTGGACTTTTTAGTGTCGAATTAGTGAACAAATTTGAAATAAAATTTTGATATGTGTTATTTAAATTTGTTTTTGACAGTATATGGATTCAGCACTCTGAAAATCCTAAACACTTAAATTGTGATTGTGCAGAGGTTACCCATCAAATTTGTGATTTCAATAAATTTTTGCCAAATTTTAGAGAAATTAAACAAAAAAACAAAAAAAACTTCCAAAAACTATCACTAAAACAACTAGCATGCAAAATGACATTCTGGATACTTAATGGAAATGCTGGATCAAACTTTATTGAAATTCAGTCTCAGATATAAAGCTTCAACAACCGACGGTCAATTTCCTCTGGCTTGTAGAGGTTTGCGAGGTCTCATTAGATCCTGTGCCGTATCTGTGAACGAATTAAAAGGTGCTTTGCAACTTTAGACTTGGCAATATAATCCCCCGCAATTATTTTTAAAATTTTCCTCACCGAAATTAACAGTAGCCCACCGCACTAATTTCAATTCTGCCTATTTTACGATGTGAAAAGACCGATGTATTTTTGAATGAATTTGTTCCTAAATGATAGAATTGCATTTGTGGCCAAGAATCAACAATTTGTGACGATTTTGAAGACATTAATAATTTCGTTTGGAGGAGTATTACGTAGAGGCCCCATGAATTCTAGTAATTTTCAGTGGTTGAAATGTTGGAGGGCAAAGTAGCGTACTTGTTACAGAAATACCTCAGCAATTATGTGAGATCAGTGCATGGAGAGGGGACGTTGAATTCAAAAATATGCAATTGAAGCCGAAGGCATTGAATGCTCTTAAGTTGTCTGTAAAAGTGAAATCAATTTTTTTTGGGGCGGGGGCACGGGCCTCTATCAAATTGATGGTCCCATGGAGCAGATTAGGTCAAGAACTAGTTTTAGTTTTTATTTGGATCGTATTTTCCTCTTGGTAGAGCCTGCAACCAAGGTTGAATGTACTGGTGATTTTGTACAAGAAGCTAAGAGATCTAGAGTACAGGAAATGAAAAATAAAAGGGTTGTTGGAATCAAAACAAAAGCAGGAAGCTGAACATAAAACATCTTGGTTGGTTTGGGTCTCTTATTAATATTATAATCGGGAATATCAAGGTCTCTATTACAAATATCCACATTAAATATGAGGACATTAAAAGCAATATCAGAATATGCTCACTACTGACCTTTTGTGGAGATCCATGAAGATGCTAAGTCTTGGTGGAAATATGCCTGTAAGGTGTTATCTGAAGAACAAAAGAAGGCAAGTATTCCCAATATCTGGCTATAAGCAATATCATGCATGAGGAGATCAAGCTTGCTTTACTCTAGACCACTGGCATCTCGGCTAAAATTAGAGCATCTTCATACTTTCATGTCAGTTTTCTATATATTTTCACTGTGCTCAAAATGCCTTGTGACAATGCTATTTATGCTCTTCATTTCTTCATGTAGCTCGAAGCCAAGCCAACTTTCATAGAGAAACTTATGTATTTCGATACTTGTGGAAGCACTCAAATGACTTTGATAAGCCTTCAAATGAGTTTCAACAATTTGCAGTCTGGTAAAAATATGGAAGTTAAAAAATCCCTATCAAACTATGAGAAAATTTCTATAATTATTGAGGCGTCTCCATTATAATTTATTTATCTATATATTGTGAAGAAGGATGACGACAATGAAAAGTGTTTTTTGGTTCTCATTTGATCCAACACCTCATCACAATGGATTATAATATGATGGAGTTGATGGTGAGTTTTACACTGCATGAAATCTGCATTAAATCTTCAGTGAATTTGATTTTTATTTAAATGGCTCAGAAGGATTGCTTATATGCTCAAGAGAATGACTAGTTAGCAAGCGTGCGTGAAAATAAATCTAAAACAATTGCATTTGGAGCATGTGGTCTTTTCCATCACAAACAAAGCTAGACTCCACCTTGTATCCCTGGTTATTGATGTCAAATGGGGAGGTAAGCAGAAGTACGGAGCAATAAGGAGGATGTTTCTTAGGACAAAAGGGGGATGATCAAAGTGTTTACATCAATGTCAAAGGGGGATATTGTTGGGATTGTTGGCAATGATGGAAAATGAGCAACTAAAAGGCAAAGGAAAAGGAAACAACATGATGCAAGGATATGGAAACTGAAAATGTTTATGGTTGACAGTAACAAAGATGGTGACAATAGAACAAAGCTGATGACAACAAAAGAAAGGTGTTAACCATAGAATAGAGGTATTGACAACATAAAAAAGGTGTTCTCTTCCAAGAAAAATAGAATTATTGACAACAACAGAGGCTGATGGAAACATATCAATTGATGTATGCACAATTGATGAACAAGTTCCTCAGTTGATGACAGGATTGTTATGCTTACTATGAAAGTGTTTATGTATTATGTTGAGGTTGCATACATTATTGAGTATGTTGTTGATCCAAATAGTTTTTAAGAGGAATGTCGCTGATTATAAATGCTTGTGAGCCTTGAAGATGCTTGATGATTGTTGTGATTTATAGTGAGTGTTACAGAACAAAGGTATTTTTGGGGTGCTTAGAATGTTGTGATGCAAGAAGATGAAAATAAAGGAAAGAAGATGAAAGTTGTAATTAATGTGTATGGTTTGACTGTTGTAATAATTAAAGTGGTTTATATTTATGCTTATTAATTGAATATTTCAAAATTTGTCTTATGCATTTTTAATATTCAAAAGTTGAAAGATCTTGGAAATGAAGAGACACCCTTGGAATACAAAGAAACAATTATTATCATTTCACATTCATGTATGGAATGCTAACAACCATTAAAGTTCATTTATAAAAATATGTGAGGTTGGAAGTCTGAAATGGTTAGAGAGTTAGAGAATGTGAGAGTCGATTGAGGTGTTTTTCATTAGTTATTTGGAATACATATAGAGCTGATGTGATGCAAATTTGAAGAGAAGAATAAGTAGAGATAGAGATGGAGGTATGCAGAGTTATAGACCAGGTAAATCAACATGTTGTTTCTTGTATGTATTAGGGGATTGTAGTCTCCTTTCAAGTTGCGGCTTGATAAAGAACAAGTTGGATCATGTTGAAGTAGGAGCCTCCTGTGGGTTGTAGCATGCAAAAAAATTGTGGGAGTTGGAGCTTCTTTTCAATTTGGAGCTTGCAAAATAATTTATGTAGCAACCCCTTGTAGATTGGAGCCTATAGAAAATCAAATGTAATAAGGGAGTAGAATCTTGTCTTTGCATCATAACAATAACAAATATGTGGTTATATGTGTTTTTTTGATGTTATGGTTTACATATTACATGTTGGTTATATATTATATATGTTGTTCATAAGGTGTATGATTCTCATTTAATAATTCAGTTAACAATTGAAAATTAATCAGAATTTAATGTCCATGAATGTACTAAATTGATTCACCCCCTCTCACTGTTTAGTTAAGTTTCCAATGATAACTCTATCATTGTAGCTCTCTTTGATGGTGTTTGTTTGCCATATTTTTATTCTGTCAAGTAACGCTTTAATCGATCTCATCTTGTTGAATCTTCTGTCAACAAAATCAACAGTGCCATCAACTCTACGTAGTTATCAATCTTGTTGATATAGAATTTAGTTATAGATGGTGTGGTTCTTCATTTCTTTTCAAGCACATTTACCGTGGATTCATAATTTCTTATTCTTGTCGATAAACAATATTTTGGTGAGGAATTGAGATTTGATTCTCATTTTTATGGTTGTGATGTGTATCCTTCAAACTTTAATCAAGTGGTTTTTCACATATGTAATGGTGATAACTTGTTTGGTTATAGGTTTCGATGGTTTTTTTTGATACATATAAATTAACATATTTTGCGTATCATTTTTATATTATCATCGTAAATTGGATTGAATATCTTCAAAAATATTTTGGAAATAAATATTATTGAGGTTTTAAAATAATTTGTTTTAAAAAAGGGTTCAAAATAACAAGATATTGACACATAAAGCATGAAGCAACACCTCAAGGTGGATATAAACCGCAAATGCATCATTTTAATAAATATGAGCTACAGAACTTTGAGTTTATGTTAATTATAGATTTGGATATTTAATATATATGAAATTTGTGAGTTTATATTAATTATAAATTTAGATATTTAATATAGTTGGAATTTGATTAATTAAATAAGAAGTTACATTTTGCTTGTCTTGGAATTTGAACACTTTTGGATTTAGGTTCATCCATAAATAAAGTTGAATGCTCTAGTGATCATGCGTATAGTTGTTGATAAATTGTGCAGAGTACGGAGGTGTAGAGGAAGAAAGCTTCCTTCGCACATCCACACTTCGCGCAATGTATCAACGTTATGGAGATTAATAATAAAACATAGATTTCTATGAGCATTGCTTTCTTTAAGTGTATTAGCCTTCCTTCGCAGGTCCGCACTCTACACAATGTATCAACATTATGAAGATTAACAATAAAACTTAGATTTATGTGTGTATTGCTGTCTTTAAGCGTATCAACTGCCCCCGTGCCCCCCATATTAATTATAAATTTGGATATTACAATTTGATTAATTGAATAAGAAGTTACATGTTACTTGTCTCAAAATTTGAACACTTTTGGACTTATGTTTATCCATAAATATAGTTGGATGCTATAACAATTATGTGTATAGTTGTTGATACATTATGCGGAGTGAGGAGGTCCAACGGAAGATCCGTACAATGTATCAACAACTATACACTTAATTTCTATATCATCCAACTATATTTATGGATGAACATAAATCATGAAATGCACATTTATCAAATTCATACAATTAAACCTTGCACCAAGACACACAATGCATGAACTAAAACACCTAAAGATTCATATAAAGCACAAAGGCATTGTTTTACTAAATTTGATTTATAGAACTTTGAGTTTATGTGTAAACAGTCCTGGGTAGATTCACGAAGGGATCAATCCCTCCTACTCATACAAAGCCTAACCCTGATGGTGTCGAGGATAATTGACCCGTGACCTCTCATAGCGAGGTGCTTATGCAATGGGTACTCGACCAATTGAGTTAATCCTCGGGGATAACTATGAGTTTATGTTAATTAATAATTTGGATATTTAATATATATGAAATTACTAAGTTTATGTTAATTGTAAATTTGGATTTTTAATATAATTGGAATTTTATTATTCGAATATAATGCTAGAGCCCGTGTATTGATAAATCTGAGTTTATTTTAATTATAGATTTGGATATTTAATATTTATGAAATTAGTAAGTTTATGTTAATTATAAATTTGGATATTTAATATAGTTGTAATTTTATTAATTGAATAATAAGTTACATTTTTCCTGTCTCGGAATTTGAACAATTTTGGATTTATGTTCATTCATAAATATTGTTGGATGTTATAGAAATAATGTGTATAGTCATGGTGCAGAGTGGGTGGGTACGAAGGAAGAAAGCTTCCTTCACACTCTGCAATGTATCAACTTTATGGAGATTAACGATAAAACTTAGATTTCCCTAAGCATTTTTTCTTTAAGTATATCATCTTCCCCTATAACACACCCCCTTATCCACTCTGATACCCAAAGGCAATTATCATGCAAACTGGATTCCCAATGTGCAGTTATGGGAATGGGGTCTGAAAATTTCACCCCCCCCTTTTTCTCCTTTTTCTTTTTCGAACCCTAAAAAACTAAAAACAAACAACGTCGTGATGTTGAAAGTTATAGTGTCTTAAGGTTTTTCTTTTTTTAGCTCAGCAATGTCACCTTGACATGCCACGTGGCACCCATGTGGCATGCTGCTCTACTGCCAATTCATCACCATGGTAACTTCAACAATCCTCTTTTGCCTTGTAAATTTTCATAGTTTATTCATCATGCGCTTCATCTCAAATAGGTAAGTATACTAAATGGGAAGTGCAAGAATGTGTAAGGTAATTATTGTTCATACCATATCCCAAATCTAGGTTATTATACATTATAGGTTGTTATGTAGTTTGAAGATACCAAGAAAATAATGCCACAAAAGAGTGTTTGTTGTACGGATAAGTCGTTCTTGCGGACAAGACAGACCTCCCAAGTGTCCTACGGACAACTAGCAACAAACGGAAAAATAAAAAATATTTTCTCTAGATATTGTTTGACATGGAATTAATTATAACATGGTTTTAGAAGCCTACTTGTAGTCCAACGCTAATCTGATTTCCAGTGGCTTGAAGAAAGTCGTCGTCAAGGATCTGCAATCAAAAACACAAGAAAAGATCAAAAGCACCTGTATAGTAATTCAATTCATGAATCAAACATCTAACAAGATGATCAAGGAATTCAAGAAATGGGATAATTAATTAAATAACCCATTTAGAAAACAATATTCATTCGTATTAACTTAAATAAATAAGAGCCTTACAACCATGTCTGCCTTGATGTCATACAGACCTTCCTGGGGTCCGGAGCAGGCGTTTCCTTTACTCTGACAAGCCTTGCACTCTCTCAGCTAAAAACGCATGGGTGTGTAATCATTCCCATATAATGATTGGCTATGAGAGTATGAGTCTCTACAGCATTTCTCCTCAAAAATTCTCTAAGTCTAACTCACTAACTCCAATTCTCAAAATCTCCATCCCTTGAAACTGAACCAAAGCTTCAATTTATAGGAGAAGGAAAGTGGTTACAGCTCCAAAATGGAAGGGATAGAGTCCTCTTTTGAGGGGATTGAGCTCCATAAACCAAGGGGTAGGCTCCCATAATGGAGGAATGAACATACATGATAGGAGCGAACCTTCGACCGGATAATTGCTTCTAGAAGCTTCTAGATTTGACTGTTGGGCTTCTAAATGTTATTTTTCGCCTTTGTTTTACCTTTTACAGGGGTCCGCACCTTTAATAAATAAAAAGTGCATTTAGCTCCGCATGATTTAGAGCAAGAAAGTGTGGCACCATAGGCAATGTTAAGAGAAAGTGTGGTACAAGTGTTTTTAAGACTTTTATGAGATTTTCTCTTAATTTCAAGGCTTGAATTTAGGAACTTTGATGTTGTAGACTTCTAAGGGAGTACTAAAATGTCATGGTGACAAATTTTAGTGTAACAAATTGCCCCCTAAAGTGCGAGGTTTGAGAGCATTCGAAGAGTGATGTGCTTTATCATTTCAAGGATTAGCCTGTAGACACCCCAGTCGGAACCCTGTAAAAAAATTCAATGCAAAACATATATATATATATATATATATATATATATATATATATATATATATATATATATATATATATTTATCTGTTGTATAAGAGGGTATTCCCCATACTCGTATCAAAAACTAAAAAACTTGTTCGATATAGAAATGACTTTAATATTACATCAATAAGCTGTAGACACAAAGATGGGCACAACCATCCTCATGAATAGTCTATCGCATAATGAATAAAAAAATCCTTGCAGCTCGGATGGTGGAAACTAAGATCTAGGGTCTTGATCGCCATCCAAATAGTACGATTCTATCCACATTAAAATGTGTTGAAGCTCTAACATGGTAGAAACCACTTGATTACCAACAATGATGTGAATTGTTAACAAGTGTGTGAGAGAAACCACCAATAATGACAATGGGCCTTAAAGTACTCAGTACAATCCCATGAAATGTGAATAAGTGGGATCCGAAGCTCCAATATTTCACGGAATCGTTCAATCAAGGTCAATGATGCAACTCGGTCGTCGGTTGCGAGAAACTCGGCATTAAGGCATGCATATCTCCAGGTATCGACGGCCCTAGATCAACTTCCTAGATGATGAGTCAGTTGCCGGGATAGAGTGGACTGTCGTAGAAAGTCACGACACTAAAACCATAGATCAAGTTTTGAAGAAATTCTTTAAAAGGACCGACTCGTATGGTCAACACGAATGGAGACAAATGTTTGCGTATGAATGGTTTGTTTGAATGTCCTCTTGAACACATAACGACATCGCGATGGTTTGGTGACGCTTCTAAGTTTAATACCTTAAAACCGCTTGAAGACCTTCAATATGGTTTGATTAACTGATAGGCAAAGGATTTCCCAACCCAGGTAGAAGTGTAACAAAAAGTGTTGTGTTCAAGATTAGTGTAATGCTTTTACAAATCAAAAGTGTAACAAATGAATATGTTTTCTCTCTTTTCCCCCACCATTTATAGCAAGTGCCTCTTTATTTTTTGACAAGCTTGAGGAGGATAACATTTTCTTGTTTATAAGCTCATCGTTCGAATGAGTCCAACTTATTTTAAAATCAAACCCTAAGAAGGAGTGGTCCATTCCTATTTGTAATCGACAGGTCCCTTACTGTTAAATTTTAACGATGCCAGTATAGGAGAAACTTGGTGTTTTTAATTTTTAGGGAGTCAGAAGAAAAAACTTAAGAAAAATCCATGGGTGTACTTTTTTGTAATTTTAGTCTCTCAATCCTGAAAAAGGATAAAATAATGCAAGAGAGAACTTTATTGACCATGATTAATCAACTTATACATTTTTCGTAAATAGTCCATTTCCAAATCTGGGAGAGGGGTAAACTATAATTTCATGACGACTGCTCATTTCCTTTAACGCGTTCGAATAGTCAAGTACTTAAGAATCTTTTCATTTTTAGAGAGTCCGAAAAGGGCTTAAAAGAGGACTCCAAGGCTTTCTCTTTTCGTAAGTTTTAATGAGTTTGAAAAGGGCTTAAAAGAGAACTCCAAGGTTTCGCTTTTTCGTAATTTTCAAGAGCCTGAAAAAGTGATAAAAGTGTACTTAGCATTTCACTTTTTCGTAAGTTTTAATGAATTCGAAAAAGTGATAAAAATGTACTCATATGACCAACTTTCAATTTAATTTACGAGCAGGAAAAGATGGAAAGAACTCGACATTTTCATGCACATTTTACGAGCATGAAAAGAATAGCAAAATAAGCTCGGGATTTTCATGAGTTTAACGAGTCTTGAAAATAAAAACCGAAATGGACTCAATATAGGTTTCATTTTTACAAAAGCTTGAAACAGAGAAAAACTATTCTTCAGATAGGTTTGTTTCATTTTTAAACAAGCTTGAAACAGAGAAAACTGTGCTTGAGAGTGGTTTGTTTCATTTTTACACAAGCTTGAAACAAAGGAAAAATCATGCTTGAGATAAGTTTCAATGCCCCTAAGCATAACCTGCTAGAGTGCATGCCCCCCAAGCTTCATTTCATTCAACTAAGTAGACTATTGGTTACTAAAATCTGGATGGAATGAAGGTTCATTTACGAGATCAGATGAAAGACTCGAATTGACTAGGAGAGGATTTGTTTCATTTTTTAACGAGGTTGACACAGGAAAAGAACCATCCCCATGGTGACTTTTTTCATTTTTTAACAAGGTTGGCACAGTAAAAGGAACTATCCTCATAAACTACTGTTTCTAATCTACCTACATAACCTATTGATTCATTTTTTAATGAGGTTGACACAGGAAAAGAACCGTCCTCATGGGTCTATTTCATTTTTTAACAAGGTTGACACAGTAAAAGAATTGTCCTCATATCTACTCTCTACAATCTACCTATATAACCTACTGATTAATTTTTTAATGAGGTTGACACAAGAAAAGAACCATCCTCAACTACAGGTTTCATTTTTTAATGAGGTTGACACAGTAAAAGGAACTATCCTCATGACCCACAGATTAATTTTGTAACGAGGTTGACTCAGTAATAGGAACTTTCCTCTTGGAAACATGTTTCAATTTTTAACGAGGTTGACACAGTAACAGAAAATCTCCTCAAAGTGACCTTGTCATGGCTTCCAACTGGAAGAAAGACATGTCAAGGGACACTCCTTAATCATGGCCTTCAAGAAGTCTTCATCAAATGGAAGAATAGTTTTCTGGAAGGAATCCATGCCAAGGGACTCAATAGGGATAAGAACATCATGTTCAAATACCCCCATAGGGTTTTCCATATCAATTACTAGATCTAAGTCATAGGATGTCAAGCAAACAGTGAGAGGCTCGCTTGCATCGGTAACTGAAAACATGGGACTGGTTGCCACATAATTGACCCGTGGCGGGGTAGATACCACTTCCGTATGAGGAACATTCAGGGATGTTGGATTATTGGTAGTCGAATCAAGACTAGGGAACGAAAGCTAGTCTATAGTCACAATATTTCCATTGTGTGGGAAAGACATCACGCGAAAGAGTGTCAATACGACAGCTTTCATTGCATAGACATAGTCTCGCCCAAGGATTAAATTGAAATCCAAGGGGCCTCGAACTACCATAAGATCAATATAGACAGTTTTACCTTCCAAAGTAATAGAAAACTTAGGAAGGATCCCTAAAGGTTCACTAATGGTTTTGTTAAAATATTTCAGATTCTGCGTAACAGGCACAAGATGAGGAGAACCCAAAGCTTTCCAAGCAGTTGAGGATAAAATACTAATAGAAGCACCTTCATCTACATGTGTGCGACATACATTCTTACAACAAGCCTGCACAATGATTTGGAAAGGAATGGAATAAGGAAGACGAGGTTCTGTCAGTCTATTCCAATCAAAAGAAAATACCTCTGTACTTGGAGGGGGTTCTATAGAAACAGGTGAAATGCCCCTTGGCATAGAAGAATTTGATGTAACAAGAAGAACCTGAGCGGTATGAATTTCACTCTCTACAGGGAGAATGGGATCGACTGAATGTGAAATTGAGTCGACCACTTGATCAACTAATGGATCATCAACCTGAGTGATATTAATTTCACTCTCTAATGGAAGAGTGGGATTGACTGTACTTGGAATTAGATCAATCACTCCGTCAGTTGATGGTAGGTTGGGAGAAAGTTTATGGTAACCAGTTGGAAGTTCTTGCTGTGGAACAGTAAGGTTTTCCAACAATTTTGAGGCTTCATCCATGTG
The DNA here is from genome assembly GCA_034641835.2 of Pinus albicaulis. Taxonomy (NCBI): domain Eukaryota; kingdom Viridiplantae; phylum Streptophyta; class Pinopsida; order Pinales; family Pinaceae; genus Pinus; species Pinus albicaulis. Next base: position 1,162,615,230 of record CM076572.1, on the reverse strand, counting down.
AGGGAAAATGTGATTTTGATGACTCCCTTTGCATAACCTACGAGGAAACCTAACTTTACCTTTTTTCCCAGGAACCTGACTATCACTGGTTGATGGATCAACGGAAAGTTGATGAGATTTTTCTGACCATGCTTCCAAGACCTTTGGAATACCAGGACAATTGATGAGGAAGCGGTCACCCCTACAAAGCATGCAAGGGAATTTGGGTTTACGATGCATGTTGGAGGTTTCTTCAACACTACTAACACTTGCAGCCATGGTTGACCGGTTGACTTATTTCTTATTTTGCTTCTTCTTCTTCTTCCCTTTCTTCTTCTTCTTAGCCACCTGGTTAGTAGCGTCAAGGCTTTTACCAAGCGAAGAGGAAGAAATATTGGGCGAAGAAGGTAAAGGGTCAACATGAGGTTGGTGATGTTGAAATGGTGAACTCTGTTGAGGTGAAGCATCCGGTTGAGGTGGAACAATTGGAGTATTCGGGGCCAACGAAGTTGAAAATAACCTTATCGGTAAACCTATTGTAAATCCAGGTAATGACAATGTAGCCATATAAGGAGGACCAAAATTTCCAAAGCAAGGAAAATTACTAGGATTCTCAGTAAGAGGGGTTCCTTGGTTGGTAAATTCTGGAACAGTTGCCATTATATTCAACTTCAGTGAATTTTATTAACAATTTTAAAACTAAAATTAACAATTCATAATTCACACCTATGGTCTCTAAAAGTAAAAAAAAAACAAATAAACACACGCTATCAAAGCTAGGAGTCAAACCACACACAAATAGTATAATCCCGCACTAAAAACACTAGTTGGTGATGAAATCCAACATCGTATAATTTTAATGTAGAAATGGCGGTTGGAACAGTTACCCCGGCAACCTGCTTAATGAAAAAGACCGGTGCAAGTTTCTCCACTATGTCATCTTGAGTGAATATAACCCTCCGGAGAGTCCAAGTAAGTCTAGTCGATGTCTACTCCAAGTACAGTGGGATCTTCGCTCCACCGTCATCTTGGGAAAGAATCCTAAAGTTTATGGCCACTAAGGTCACCAATAGGAACAAATATACCTGGGGGAATAGTCTACGATCCGATACACATGCAAGGGCAGAGTAACAAAGCTCAATCCCCTTGAAGGCTCCTTGACATAATCCAAGGTTTATCGACAAGTGACCCCAGGCTCCTCGACAATGGTCAATCTGAGGTTTACCCTTGTTAATACGTGTATATCTTCTATCGTTCCCAATGATGAAGGATTGATTACCTCAATAGTTCAGATATGATCTCGTGATTGACTCCTTTAAGAGGAGCTTCCCAGAGCATATATGCTACTATTGGAATTTTCCTACCGCAAGATCGACTACTTTTTTGTTTTCAATGTCTTGGAGAGTTAACTAGAACCTATTCCAAGACACTAGCCTAAGCTATGTTGGTGGAAAGAGCCCTAGAAAATGTAAAAATTACTAGATGAATTTTAATAAAGCGCTGTGTTATTTAGGTTGTTATTACTCAAAGGGTAAATGGATATGAAACCAATGGTGTTATGACCCGACCCAAAACTGAAAGAAATCGAATATGATAATGTAATATTTTCAATTCGATGAATCCTAATTAAAGTAAGGAGAGTGTTTCCATTCATTTCCAACAATGCAAAAATTGATAAATAAGAGAAAATATAAAAAATTCTCTAATGCACTAATTTCATCAAGAAAAACTAATGCTAATCAATTCCATTTTTTATTTTTATGTTTTTAAAACAAGCATAAAAACATATAAATTCAAATCAAAGAAAATAATCTAAATCTACGATTGAATTTTTCAGAATGTAAACTATGCAATTGTAATCTATGCACAATTCACTTGAAAAGTATGCAAATGTAATCTATGCACATCTTTCATTCATATTCTGAAAATGAGAATTCTAATTATGCAAATGTGATCTATGCAAGAGAATTCTCAAACACAATATGATTCTAATGTAATCTAATAACCAATCAAGTGTAAGTAAATAAAATTGGGTGATAGTTCCAAATATCAAAAAATAAAAACACTCAAAGGCGATTAACATTCAGACACAATTTAGCCCCCCCTCGGTGAATGAGGGGGAATTTTTTTTGCAAAAACAAAAGCAAAAAGATGCAAAATTGTTAAGAGACTGAGACAAACCTCGAATTAATGACCAAAGGAAATCAAATTAAGAATTTCTCCAAAAAAGAAACTCAAAACACCCAATTAACTCAACGGAGATTGATGAGATTGTAAATAAATTGTTGAAAGAAATCCACACAAGGCTTTCTGACAGAAAATAAAAGTCTGGGTATACATTGATAATCTAACAAACTGATCCAAAAAAGAGAATTTTAAGGTTTTCTAAAAATTTTCACAGGGTCCGCAGGTTTCAGTGTAAACAGGTGCGGTCCCGCACTATTTATACAAGAAAAGAGCGGAGATGCCCGCACTGTTTCTAAAAGAAAAGTGAAGATACCAGAAAAATAAAAGAAAAATAAAAAAATCTAAAACATTGTCAGGGATTCAACAGGCATAAACTACCCAAGCCAGTATAAACCAATCAAAATTAGAAAAAATAAATTCACAAGTCAAAAATAAAAGAAATCAAAGTTCAATATCCATTCCCCAGTGGAGTTGCCATTTTTTTGGACAGATAAGTCATTCTTGCAGACAAGACAGACCTCCCAAGTGTCCTACAGACAACTAGCAACAAATGGACAAATAAAAACCATTTTCTCTAGATATTGTTTGACATGGAATTAATTATAACAGGGTTTTAGAAACCTACTTGTAGTCCAACGCTGATATTATTTCCAGTGGCTTGAAGAAATTCGTCGTCAAGGATCTACAGTCACAAACACAAGAAAATATCAAAAGCACCTGTATAATAAATCAATTCATGAATCAAACATCCATCAAGATGATCAAGGAATTCAAGAAATGAGATAATTAATTAAATAACCCATTGAGAAAAAAATATTCATTCGTATTAACTTAAATAAAGAAGTGCGTTACAACCGTGTCCACCTTGATGTCATACAGGCTTTCCTGGGGTCCGGAACAGGCGTTTCCTTTACTCTGACAAGCCTTGCACTCTCTCAGATAAAAACACATGGGTGTGTAATCATTCCCATATAATGATTGGCTATGAGAGTATGAGTCTCTACAACATTTCTCCTCAAAAATTTTCCAAGTCGAACTCACTAACTCCCATTCTCAAAATCTCCATCCCTTAAAAATGAACCAAAGCTTCAATTTATAGGAAAACGAAAGAGGTTGCAGCTCCACATAAGAGGGGATAGAATCCTCTTTTGAAGGGATTGAGCTCCATAAACCAAGGGGTAGGCTCCCATAATGGAGAAATGAACATACATGATAGGAGCGAACCTTCGACCGAATAATTTCTTCTAGAAGCTTCTAGATTTGACTGCTATGCTTGTAAATGTTACTTTCTGCCTTTGTTTTACCTTTTACAGGGGTCCGCACCTTTAATAAATAAAAAGTATGTTTAGCTCCGCATGATTTAGAGCAAGAAAGTGCGGCACCGCAGGCAATGTTAAGAGAAAGTGCGGTACAAATGTTTTTAAGACTTTTATGAGATTTTCTCTTAATTTCAAGGCTTGACTTAGGAACTTTAATGTTGTAGACTTCTAAGGGAGTAGTAAAATGTCATGGTGACAAATTTCAGTGTAACAATGTTTGGTTTTTGTTGGCATCTTATTAAAAAATATTTTGCTTCTTCCAAATACAAATGTAAGGTTCCATTATAGGTACTTCAATATAATACTTATTGATGCAATTGAAGTTGAGATAACCCTCACCCACCAACTTGCATGCTTACAAGTAGACAATACATTAACTAGGGTGTTATGACTTTCATTCATGCCAAAGAATTTCACTATTCAAAAGTTTTAGGGCCTCCTTAGCACATCCCTACATGGTATATCTTGTGGTTATGGAATTTCTGTAACATCCCACCCCAAATTTTCCCACTTTTATAAGTTCACTAGGGTAAACATGAGATGAGAGTTTCATACCTTTTCCTTTCCTTTGATTTTCTTTGTGGTTTCGATATGCCTTGTCCTCAATCATTGATCTTCAGTTCCTCATAACTTTTTTATTTTGCTTGTTGTTTTGAATATGCAGGATCAATTTGCTGCTAAATCAAATGTTTACTGGATAGTGCCTTCAGGGTCTCTGGCTATAGAATGTCTGTCTGGCTGCAGAATGTCTGACTGGATGCAGAATGTCTGATTGGCTGTAGAATGTCTGATTGATTGTAGAATGTACCTGTAGAAGTCTTAAAACATGGAATGGAATGGTTTGAAGCATGAATGGAATGATGGAATATTGTATGAAATGAATTAAAAATGGATAATGAAATATGGTGTAATGGAGTATGGGTGAAGTGAATAATGGGATGAAATGAATCACAATTATGAAGTGGAGTGAACAAGTGGCCTGCAACTTCTGATCTGTATTATTCAATTGTAGAAAGAAATCAATCTTAGAACTCTGAGATGGAAATGAGGTGGACCATGGAATGAAATGAATGAAGTATGGATGAATGAAATGAAATGGAGTATGAAATGAAATGGAGTATGGATGAATGGAGTGAAATGGATCATAAGTGGGATGTGAATCACTTATGATTTTATGATAGCTGCTTGCAGAGAAAAAAAACAAACTTGAAAAGCTAAAGTGTCAGAAAGATTCTGATTTTCACTCTATCTTTTCTGTATAAACACGTCAATCAGAGATTAGTTTTCATGTTTATACTTTATTTTTTATTTTTATTTTTATTATTATTTTTATTTTATTTTTATTTTTTTATTTTTTTCAATTATCTAACTTCAGAAAATTCAATTAAGTTGATGAAGAAGAAAAATTCTTCTTCATTAACTTCACATCACTGTTTTCCTGGAATTTCTTGACAAATTATTCTCTTGAGAGTGGCTTATGATACAGCTTCAATCTATGACCATTCACAAGAAAAGTGACCTTCTCTTCATCTATTGTCCTGATTTTTATTGCTCCATTATAAAAAATTCTTATAATTTCATATGGCCCAAGCCAATGTGTTTGGAATTTACCTTGAAAATCCTTGAACTTTGAATCAAACAAGAGAGCCCAGTCACCTTCTTTGAACTTCTTTTCCTTGATGTAATTGTCATGCCATCTAGTCCTTTGCTGTTGGACTATACTTGTTTTCTGAACTGCATCTTGTCTGATCTCATCCAATTCATTAATCTGCTCCAATCTGTGCTTTTGTGCCTATGTTAGATCAAGTCCTAGCTGAACTGCCATTTTGAAAGTTTGAATCTGGAACTCTATGGGAAACAAAACTTGATTTCCATAAACAAGTTCATAAGGAGTATGGCCTGTTGTGCTTCTCCATGTAGTTCTATAGGCCCACAAGGCTTCAAGAATCCTATCTACCCAATCTCTTCTATGTAAATGGACAGTCTTCGTTAGGATCCCTTCAATGACCTTATTAGTAGATTCCACTTGACCATTTGCTTGTGGATGATAGGGAGTAGATTTTCTGTGTCTGATTTTGTACCTCTCCATCATTTGTTCCACTAGCCTTGATGTGAATTGAGCTCCTTGATATGTAACAATTTCCCTTGGGACACCAAAACGAGTAAAAATATCCTCAAAAAGAAAATTAACTACAGATGCTTCATTAGCAAAAAGTAATGGCTTGGCCTCTACCCATTTGGTAACATAATCAGTGCAAACTAATATATATCTCTTTTGTCTTGATGGAGGACTAATGGGTCCTACAAAATCCAAAGCCCATTTTTCAAAAGGTTCAATATGTACCTGAGGTTGTAATGGCATCTCACCTGAAGGAGAAGGTTTCCCTACCCTTTGGCAACTGTCACACCTTTTGACATACTCTTTAGCATCTTTAAACAGGGATGGCCAATAATATCCCAAATGAAGGATCTTATAGGCTGTCCTTTTATCAGCAAAGTGTCCGCCACAAGGTTCATCATGACATGCCTTGAGAATCTCAGGCATCTCATCTTCCCGAACACATCTCCTAATGATAAAATCTGGACCTGTCTTGTATAACTCATTAGCAACCCATGAATATTTTTCACTATCATAAATGATCTTTCTTTTGTCTCTTTCATTCATTATTGAAGGAAATTTCCCTGAAACTAAATAATTAGCAATGTCAGCAAACCAAGGAGTTTGAGTAGAAATTGCAAAAAGATATTCATCGGGAAATTGATCTTCAACTGGGGTATTGTCTTGGATGTTTTGGAGTCTAGATAGGAAATCAGCTACTGTGTTTTGTTTTCCAGGCCTATCTAGAATGGTAATGTTGAATTCTTGTAAAAGCAATAACCATCTTATGACTCTGCCATTAGTAATTGATTTGTTCATTAAATATATAATTGCAGAGTGATCTGTGTGAAAAAAAGTTTCATAGCCTGTTATATAGTGTCTGAATTTGTTTATGGCATGAACAACAGCTAAAAAATATTTTTCAGTTACAGTATAGTTTAACTCTGAAGGAGTCAAATTTTTACTGGTATAGTAGATGGCATAAGGAATCAGGTATTTTTGTCCCAATACTGCTCCTAGAGCTGTATCTGAGGCATCTGTTGAAATATGAAAAGGTAGCTTCCAGTTAGGTCCCCTTAAAATAGGTGCTTCAGAGATTTTTGTTTTCAGGGTCTCAAAGGCTAACTGGCAATCAGGATTCCACTTGAATTCACAGTCCTTGGTAAGTAATTTGAAAAGTGGAGATGCTATCTTGGTGAAGTTTTCTATAAACCTTCGATAATATCCTGTAAATCCTAGAAAACTCATAACATCTTTTTGACAACTTGGAATAGATAAGTTAGAGATGACTTCAACTTTTGACTCATCAACTCTAATCCCATCCCCTGAAATGTGATGTCCTAAAACAATTCCTTCAGTAAATATCATAAAACACTTCTCATGACTAAGTGAAAGATTTGCTTCTTTACATATTTTTAAAAATTTTTCCAAGTTTGCTAAGGCTTCTTCAAATGTGTTTCCATAAACTGTGAAATCATCCATATATACCTCTACACAATCATGTATTAGATCTGAAAAGATTCCTAGTACTGCCCTTTGAAATGTTGCGAGTGCATTGCATAGTCCAAATGGAAATACTCGGTAAGCATAGGTACCCCAAGGACAGGTAAATGTGGTTTTGTCTTGATCTTCAAGTGCTACTTGAATTTGGTTATAACCACTAAACCCATCTAGAAATGAAAAGTATTTTTTGCCAGCTAATGTATCTAACACCTGATCTATGAAAGGTAAGGGAAAATTATCTTTAAGAGTAGCTTTGTTTAATTCCTGGTAGTCAATACATACCCTCCATTTACCATTTTTCTTTGGCACAATTACCAAAGGAGAAACCCACTGACTGCCTGAAATGGGATAGATGAAGTTAACATTTAATAATTTCTGCAATTCTTCCTTAATAATCTCCCTAAGATTTGGATTCATCCTTCTCTGAGGTTGTCTGATTGGTTTACATTTTTCCTCTATGTAGATGTGATGAGTGCAAGTCTTGGGGTTTATCCCTTTCATATCAGTGTACTCCCATGCATATGCAGAAGAATGTCTCTGTAATATCTTGACTAGCTCTTCTTGTTGAGATTTCTCTAGGTTTTTGTTTATGTTTAAAGTTTTGCCTGGAAATATCTCAATTGTAGAGCTACCAAATTTATCCATGGAATAGAGAGACATCTGCCTTGATGAAAAAAACTCAATGTTGGATTCTTCCTGAAATTGTTCATGTTTATATTCCAAAGAGGATTCAAAATTTTCCAAGGTATTCAGAATCTGGCTATCTTCACTAATTTCTGAAATTGTGAAGAGAGGTTGTAAGTCTTCCTCATCCTCTATCCATTGAGTATCATCTAATTCTGTAATTGTTCTTGCTGGAGGATACAAGGTAAATTTCTTGGTTGAACTACCATCAGAGATATACATATCACCGGATCTACAACTAATTAAAGCATCAGATGTAGCTAACCAAGGTCTTCCTAATATAATAGGGTGTCCTCCTAGATTATTCTTAGGGGTTAGGATCATAAAGTCCACAGGATACTCCCAAGAATCTAGGGACACTGAAATGTCTTCTATTACCCCATCAGGTTTAATCACAGATCTGTCTGCTAATTGTAATAATGTGGGTGTAAGAAGAAGATTAGGAAGTTTCAGTTTATCCATGATTTGTCTACTCATAATATTGATTGCTGCTCCTAAATTAATGAGTGTGTTTTGGATTTCAATTCCATTGATGCGAATTTTAACAACTGGATTTCCTGGGTCTAGATACTTTGGAATAGCAATCTTACCCATCATGATATCTGCTATTTTTCCTGCCAGTTGAATTTTCTTTATCTCTCTTATTCTTTTTCTTGTTTTCTTCATGCTCAACTCCTTTATTGTCTTCGCTAAGATTGGGATTTCCTTAATGGCTTGCAATAATGGGATCTTAATACAAACATTTCTCAGCTCATCTAGGAAATCATAATTAGGCACCATAATTTGTTTTTCTACACCCCTATCAATTTGTAATCTTTATGGAAAGGGAGGTGTAGAAGTGGATGTTGATGGCTGCTCTAATATAGGAGTTGAAATTATTGGTTCTTTTTGTTTTGATTTTTCAATGTTTGGGTCTTGGAAAGTTGTGTTCTCTTCAAGACTTTTATTTACCCATAGAGAATCTTCCTCAGAATTGTCTTGCTCTTGTATGATTACAGAAGGTTTCCTTTTTTCAACTATTCTTCCAAACCTAAGTTGAACATCACTAAGGTCTAAAGGAGTGATCAAATAAGTTGGAAACTGTTGGCCTTCTATCATGTATGTGTTCTGAGGATTTTTATTGTTGGGGTTTGGTATAGGTTGGGCAGACAACTGATTTGTTTTCTGAGGAAATGGTAATGGAAGTGGTTGATTGTGATGTTGTGGATTTTGAGGATTTTGTTGAAAGTTTTATTGAGGAGGGAAATGTGGATATGGTGGATATTGATAATACTGAGAGTATCTTCCATAGGGATTTTGTGCTCCTTGTGCCCAAGTTTGTGATTGATTTTGAAATTGGGGCCAAGGTTGTTGCCAAGAATTCCAATTTGGTGGAGGTTGATTGTACATCTGATCATGGAATCCTTGTGTTTTAGGTCCTTGCCAAGGCCTTCTAGAGACAAAATTGAGAGATTCTGTGGAAATTGAAGGAGTATCTTCTTGAAAGACAGCTTTAAGACTAGGAAGTGAAGGACAAATCTTGGTCTCATGTTCTTCTGAACAAATTACACAAGTCTCCACAACTTTGGCATCCAAAGGGCACTCTCTCAAGGCATGTTTCTTTCTACATTTGGGACAAAATATTGCTAAGGCATCAGATTCAACTTTTTGCTTGTTTTGTAACTTAAGGGTGTCTATCTGTTCACTAAGACTCCCCAAGATATCAGATTTGAACTCATCAAGCATATGTCCTATTTCTGCCCTACTTACTGTCCCAGAAGCAGACTTACTTGCCCTTGCAAGAGCAGGGTCTCTTGGTCCTTTTACAGTTTTAGATTTCCCTCTTGAAAGGTTGATACATAATTCGGCTATTTCAGGTAATGTGAGTTGAGATATATCCCCTTTTCCCATCATGTTAAGGATATCTAACCATTCATCCCTAATTGTCTTCAACAAGAGAGCTTTCAAAGTGTCTTGGTCTAGGTTTTCCATTTTTTCTCTTTTGATGTTGTAGTTAAATCTCTCCAAAAAATCTTCCAGATTTTCATCTTCTTTTTGTAGCATTTTAAACACTTCCTCCTTATGGTTGGCTGGCATAAGGTAGTCCAAATACCTTTCTAGAAATACTTGTTTCATGTCTTCCCATGTCCTAATAGAACTGTTGATCAAACTCATAAACCACTTCAATGCTGCTCCTTTCAATGTTGAAGGAAATAGTTTAAGTTTTTGAGCATCTTGTAAGTAGTCATAAGTTCTACATAGGACTTCAAATTCAATTAGGAAGGTTTCAGGATCTTCAGTTTTAAGTCCATAGAAGTTTGGAAGGACAGAGGGTGAAATTTTTTTCATAGTTGTATTGGTTTCTTCATCTACTATAGGAAACCCAAAAGAGCTTCCCATTTCTCTTCTACCTCTTCCTCTGCCTCCTTTTCCTTCTGCACCTCTACCTCCTTCTCATCTACCTCTACCTCTACCCCCTCCAAATAGTGTGTGTTCTCCATTAAAAACTCCTCCTCCCCCTTCTTCTGCCATAGTTGATTCTTCTGTATAAGTTGAAAATTTTATGTCCCTAGCAGGGGTTCCTGAATCTCCTTCTAAGACAGGTTCAGTGGGTAAAGTGGAAGTCTTTCTAATGGAATATCTGATCTTAAGTTCTCTGGAAGTCTAGGATCAGTAAAGGATGGAATGTGGGTTTGAGTTGGAGGTGTGCTGGCTCTAGGTCTTGGTGAAACAAGTGGTGTTCTAGGAATCAAGTTTCTGATTCTTATGAATCTACCCCTTGAGTCTCTTTCTCTACGCATATCATTGTTTTTGGGTGGTAAGAAACAAGGCTACCTAGTTACACTTCCCCGGAAACGGTGCCAAAATGTTGTGCTCAACTTAGTGTTCCTAAATTGAGGTCATAAATTATCAACCAGAGTCAGTAAACTGCTGAAGTGTGGTGCACTATATGTGCCTAGGTATCTGTTTCTCACTACATTGTGTTTAGTGTTTTTATGATGTTTTTGGTTTTATGGTTTTATGTCAAGAAGGAAAAGAACTAAGTGTTGGTAAAGAGAAGTGGATGGTTACACTAAAACAAAGCAAAACCTACTCTAAACTGTGTATGACACTAAAGAACAAAAAATGCAAAGCTTGATAATGACTCCTAGTAAGGAAAAAAATCACAACATGAACTCAATAACTCATAGCATGAACTCATCCAATTCATTCATTAGGAATATGTTGGAATAGTTTTGAGAAAAGGACAAGTTTAGTACAAATGAGGCTCTCTTAAGTACACAATCATCTTACAATATTACAAAGAATCTCATCCATGGCTAGAAGTTTATTGGAACACAATTGGAAAAATACTATTTGTAACACAATAAGATTTCTACTCTAAATTAACTTGTCATGCTAAGATCAATTCATTCTGCAGCTCAACTTGTCACCACTAAACCTTATTCAAAAGTTAGAGATTTTCTAAAATAGTTTTTGGAAGGAAAGGTTTAATTGTGAATTTGCAAAGGATTTCAGAATAATCAAGGCCTTAAACTGATATTACTAACTCCTGTCCAGATGATGATGTATTAATAGAAAGTCTGAAAAAAGAAGTTTTGTAAATAATGAAGGCCGTGGAATCTGATGTTAACAATTAATACTACTTAAAGAACAATGGATAACACTAAGAATGCAATTGATCAAACTTGAAACACAGTAAGCACAACTAAACTACAGTGCCATTAACCTAATTTGAAATATAGTGAACAAAGTTGAACTAGAATGCCACTAATCTAACTTGAAATGCAGTGAATTAAAACTAAACTAGAGTGCCATTATCAAACTTGAAATATAGTGACAGAATTAAACTAAAATGACATCTACCTTCGGAGTGCTACAACTAGACTAAAGATGCAACTAATCACTAAAATGTTTCAGCTCTGTCTCATTCGGAATTAGTGGTATTTTGGAATAGTTTGTAGAACAGGACTGGCTGCCACATGTTATGTAAATGAGCATGAAAGCATACAATTCAACAAAACACAACAAAGCTCTAAAACACCACAACTATGTCTCATCCGAAGTTAGTGATATTTTGGAAGAATTTATAAGATCATGACTAGCTGTACAACAGATGTAATTGAGCATAAGAACGTAAAACTAACTCCTAAAATAATACAGTCACACCTCATTCGACATTAGTGATATTTTGGAAGAGTACGTAAGAATGAGACTAAACTGTAGCATCTAATGCAAATGAATATAAAATTCAAAGTTCAGAAAGTCAATTAAACTAGGAATGAAACAAGGCTAAATTACTTATCTAAATTATATGAACAAAGCTCCTCAGGTAGCAGGGGCCCTCTACCACCGGAGTAGCAAGCAAATCTACTCAAGATTGACTCAGCTCGTGCAATAAAATGATGTTTCTTTCATTAAAGGAGAAATTCTTCAAAACAGAGTATTTACAGCCTTCAAAGATCTAGCAACAAAACAAAATCTAACCAACAGTTTCTCGGTCTCCCGAGTCATACTTATAATGAAATTACATAACTACTCTTTGAGAAAAACGGGGATAAGTGTCTTTCCCACTTCTAATCAAATTAAAACCCTTATTAATAGTCTTGTGCTTAACCGCGGACATCTGTAGAGTCCGTGTTTTGATAGGAAACTACTTCTCTTCTACGTGCATAACCGCTTTGATACTTTAACTCAGACTTCGTGGGGAGCAAGAGATGATGGGGAGGTGTTGTGGATTTCACCCATATGCATTTTTCTTTGCAGTGACACCTGAAACCTATATAAACATGAGGATGGCTGCAGAACAGACGACTGGCTACGGAATGCCTGTATTCTGTAGCCGAGTCTTAGTCAAAATTACTACACCAACAAAATCATAAAAACATAGCAAGTTAGTCATTATATAAATTCTTAAAGCAATTTTAATTAATCCTATTGATCAGTTAAGCCTGTAATTGATGAGAGACAAATAAAATGAAGTGGAATGTGGTGAAAGAGAAGAACATCTTTGGGTCTCAACAACCGTAACTGGAGTTTTCTCCACTTTTAGTGGAGATTTCCTAGACCAAACTGTTTAGGCCATAACTTTTGCAAAATTTGACCAAATTGGGCTCAAGAAGGGTCTATTATGGAATATTTGGATGTTATGAGCATGTTGGAGTAGGTTCAGGAGTAGTAGAGAATTGTAAACAACACTTTTTTTTCCAATATGAGCTAATACAGAGGCCCAAGCCATGGAAGCTGGACCAAGGAGATGTAGCCCAGGAGGGGTGAACTCCTTCATAAAAAAAATGTGTTAATGGATCATTTTGATGATTTGTTGTACATTTTATTGTTGTTGTTCAACATTATGTTTTAATGTTTTTATTCTCATGAATTTAACATAAAAATCAATAAATTTACCTGTTTAACACTCATATACACCTCAATAAACCTATGCACATGAATCAAAATGTCAACAACTTATTTATAATTCTGAAGATGAAGTTAGCACAACAAAACTAACATTCAAATTCAAATCAAGGTGGTATCAGAGCAAAGGTTGAAAGGTTACTTGCTTGATTTGCTTGAGTTTTGTGCAAGTAGGGTTTTAATGGTTACAAATTTGTGATGTTTACAAGGTTGAAGTTGCAGAGAGAAGGGAAAATAATGGTTGCTAGTCCTGAGGTTAGGACCATAACAGGGAGAGCCACAATGCCACCATCTCCACCCAAATTTTCACTCACAACTGCACTTGAAGCACCTCAAGTTTTATTTCTAAATGATATTGAGGAGGTACAAGTTGCACCATAAGCTGAGCTTGAATCCATAGCCATAATGTCAGGTGTTGGAGAGACTGAGGGTCTTTTAGAAGAGGAAGCACACAAGAAGGATTTCTATGAACTAAATGAAAGGGTTAGGATCCTCTTTGAAGAGAGGGAAAAAAAGGATGAAGAGAGGGATTCAAAGAGCAGTGGAGGAAAGCCTCCTCCATCTCCACCATCTTCATCATCATCCTCATCATCACCATCATCATCACCTTCCACTTCCACAACAAAAACTACCCATACTTGCTCAAAAACTTCAAAAGGAAAAACTCCTTTACTCAAACTTGATGTCAAATTTTAGCTTCCAATGTATAATGTCAAGGTAAATGAAGAGAAGTTCGATAATTGGATTCATCATTTGTAGGTTTATTGTAGAATTCAGAACCTTCAAGAAGATGACATAAAGATTCAATTGGCTTCCTTGAGGATGGAAGGATAAAAAATTGTATGGTGGGAAGCAAGGACTCAAGAAGAGATGAAAAAATATGGTAAGATATCAATGTCTTGGTCAAGTTTTATTACTACCATTAAAAGTCAATTTTATCCTCTAGATTACATGAAAAAAACCATTATGGTCTCTCATAATTTTAGACAATTGAAAGCGAAAAGTGTGCAAGATTATACTCATGAATTTAGGAGAAGAGATCTTATTTTGGGTATTAATTTGTATTCTCAAGAAAATTTGTTAAAGTATATTGGGGGTTTGAAAAATTACCTTCGGCACACTATTCTCATGTTCAATCCCACAAACTTAGATGAGGTTTTCTTTCAAGCCACACATTTAGAAGCAAGAGGGAAATAAAGTGTATATGAGAAAAGTGATAGTTTCCTTGAGTATGAGGGTAAAGGAAAGGGCAAGTTTAATGGAAGAGGAAATAGAAATAGCTTTATAAAAAGAGAGAGAGAAACTCACATGTAAACATTGTTCGAAGAATGGCCATGATGAAGAACATTGTTGGAAACTTCATCTAGAGTTGAAGCCAAACAAACTGAAAGCCAAAGAAAAGGGGAAAACTGTTGCAATAATTGAACATGACTTAGGTTCAGATTCAGGAGATGAAACAAAGATTACAACAATGGGTTTGAAAGGTAAGAACATAGCAAGCACTAGTTCTTCAAGTTGTTCCAATGTAACTCAAGATGAAGATACAATAATTTAACTCTTTCATATTATAGTCATTTCTAAACATACCAAGATAGACACATTGTTTGATAGTGGTTCTCAAGCTAATTTGATTTCCGAATACTTAGTTAAGAAGCTAAACCTTGAAACTGTTATACATCCAAGGTCTCATCCTTTAGGGCAGCTATGAAAGAATGCAAACTTGTAGGTAACAAGGAAGTTCATAATAAGGTTTGAAATCAATTCGAACTTTCTTGATGAAGTTGAATTTGATGTAGTACCGCTTGATATTTCAGGTATTGCTTTGGGAAGTCCGTATATTTATGATAGGAAATAAGTATTTCATCACCATGAGAATACGTATCACTTGTTTAAAGATGGAATTGAGTACATAATTTGAGTGCATAACAAGAAGAAAATTTTGTCTCTTATACAGGCAGGAGAAATGAAGAGAATAGTGAATGCAAGTCAAAATTTGACGTTGTTAATGATCAAGCATAGAGATGTTTTGAATGAAACCTTTCAAAAATATGCATCGAATGAACAAGTTGATTTCATTGAAGTTTCTTATGCTTTTAATGAGATGTTTCAGGACTCTAACATGTTGCCTTTGAAAGGAGGTAAACAAGATGTGAAAGATTTGCAGCAGTCAAAATCAGTGTTGAGCAGTGTTGGAAACAAGATGCTAGTGCAAGAGGGTGCAAAAGTCAAAGAGGAAGCGCCAAATAAATTTGACAAAGAAGGCATAGGTTCCAAAAGTGATTTTTTTTGGTTTCCAAAGGGTACATGGCAATGACGAAAATACTTGGTCAAAATTTGATGCAAGTACAAAGCAAGAATAACTAAGAATCACCACGACGACAATGTGCGAGGTGAGACAATTTTCAAGTTTCCTTTGATTGATGACCGAGGTGGGAACAAGTTTGTTTTTGCAAGAACAATTTGTTGCTCTGCAAATTCAGGGAAATTTCAACATGACGGTGTCTACAACAACAAGAGAGGGTTTCAAGAGTCAAGGAAAAATATTATTTTTTGTGAAAATCTCAAGTTGATGAAAATGGGAAAATTTCAATGGATTGAGACTGGAAGGGTGAGGGCACTGTACCCTCATCCACATGTTCAGTAATCAAAGAGATTTTGGGGTCCAAAAGGCTTCTAGTGGGGATGAATGATCAGGTGCTCAGTGTTAAGCTCAAAAACGGAAGTGCTCATAATTGATTGGAAATTGAACGAAATTTAAGAGCTCAGCACTAGGAATCTGACACAATTAGTTTCATCACAAACCAACTCCGGATGAGGAAGATAGAGCTTGCTGTTCGTTTTCCTAACAACTAAAATTTTTGCAGAAAATGACAAGCGGGTGACATGGCAGCCTAGCCAATAAAAAATGGTATTCTGGGAAAATTCCTCCATTTCGCCCAATGAAACTATGCCAAGTGTCAATCTGTGGATGGTTTCTAAGTGGGAGACTTGTTTCAATTCATTGGATGTTTCAGGAACCAATGTCATGAGGACACGTGGCTACCTCGAAGGCCTCCATGTGCCCCCTTCCAAGGTCCAAATTATAACTATGGTCGAAATTCTGAATTTTAAATGTCATCAATGGTCAAATATTAAAATCTGAATTTCATCGTTCAATGGTTGAATATAAAAGTCCGAATTTCAATATTCAAAGGTCAAATTACATATTGTATTGAAGGGAAAAATTATTACACAGAGGCTGGGTGGAGGTCGGGGCTCGACCCTGTGACCTCTCCCCACATAACACACCGCGTTATCACTATACCATGACATCAAGACTTAACATTATATGCCCGTGGTATACATTTATATTCAAATGGTTCATCCGGCGGGGGTAAGGAGGGGGCCAGCCCCCTCACCATAGGACCTAAGGTGGAAGACCAGGAGCATAGTTTAAAACTAATGCGTGGAGGTTAGAGTTAAATGGGGTTTATTAACCCTTAATCTAATGATTAAAATGTGCTTATCCTTTGTTAAACATGATTATGTTAAAGCACGTGTTTAGCTCTAATCTCCAAGTTAAACACCCACTTAACTTAATTAATCTCGATTAATATGATGACCTATTTGGCAGCGTCCGCCAATTTCGGCGGATCTCCAAAATTAGCGGCTCTAACTGGAGTTTGCTCTAGTTTTAGTGGATATTTCCTAGGCAAAACTGTTTAGGCCATAACTTTTTCAAAATCCGACCAAATTAGGCTCAAGAAGAGTCTATTCTAGAAGATTTGGATGTTATGAGCATCTTGGAGCAGGTTTCAGGAGCATACGAGGATTGTAAACAACACTTTTTCCATTTTGAGCTAATATAGAGGCCCAAGCTATGGAAGCTGGACCAAGGAGATGTAGCCCAGGAGGGGTGAGCTCCTTCATCAAAAAATTGTTTTAATGGATCATTTTGATGGTTTGCTGTACATATTATTGCTGTTGTTCAACATTATGTTTTAATGTTGTTATGCTCATGAATTTAACATAAAACTCAATACATTTACCTGTTTAACACTCACAAACACCTCAAGAAACCTATGCACATGAAGCAAAAGATCAAGAGCTTATTTATAATTTTGAAGATGAAATTAGCACAACAAAACTAACTTTCAAATTCAGATCATAACAAGTCAAAGTAGCTCTTTGACCAAATCATCAAGTATATACATATTACATTTGGTTAGCTCAAAACTCAACCATCATAAATCAGAATCCTAGATTATGTTCATAATTTTGAAATTAAAAACTGAAATAAAATACTGATACTTACCTTTCAAATGGTTCTTTGCTTCTTCCTTTGTTATTTGTCCTTTTTGTACACACATTGGATCAGTTTCCAAACCCAACAAGCATTCAATGCCTTCTCTTCTCTTTAGCCATGTACACACACTGGATCGATTTCCAAATTCGACAGGCACCCAATGCCTTGTCTTCTCTTCTCTTTCAAAGCAATGATGGAATCTAGAGACGATACCATCGACAACAAGGGAATTTTGAGACTACGCCACCTCCTCCCTCAATATCACCAATAAGGGAACCCAAAGACTATACCGACTCTACCCTCAATATAAAAACAAGGGCATCCAGAAACTATAATGCCTCTACCCTCAATATCAACAAAAATGGCATCTAGAGACTATATTGCCTCTACCCTCAATATCAACAACAAGGGCATCCATACAATCCAATACCTTCATGTCCCAACATATTATACAATAAATACACCTACATATGGTGTACAAAAATTCTTTAACATATACACATGGTACAACACAACACATACAAAATACACATGGCATAGTACAACACGTACACAACACAACATGCACAATGCATACACAACACAACATGTACAACGCGTACACAACAAAACATGTACATGTACACAACAACAGTATTGCACATCCAGATACCACACCGTCTCTACCAAGAAACCTTGCATTTAGGGTCTTCCCCATGCCTTGTTGTGTGCATTCACAATCCAAATCCAAGATCTATGGTGTTCTCAATTATCCATGCTTGTCTCAACATGTCGCAAACCACACTGCTAAAATCAAAGCATAAATGTATAAATCTTCAGAAATGGCCTATGTAGATATTAACTCAATATTGGTCTCTTCCCAAGATGTCCATGGCTCCAAGGACTACTATCTCAACCCACAGCCTCCAGGGAACTCAAACTGTTATAGGGCCCTAGAGATCCTAACTTAACCCACAACCTCTAGGGAACCCGAGAAACAAATCCCTTTGCTTCCCTATTCATAACATAAACATAAGCATAGTTATAAACACATAATATCAAAATCATATCCACATGATACTAAAATCATAGATATTCCAGGGATACTCTACCCACTTGATTCCTCATAAAACTAAGAACCTTTTCATGCCATTCACTTGCATAAAACAATAATTCTTCCACAAGAATGACCCTTGACGACCCTATCTAACAATGAAATATACACACACACACACACACACACACACACACACACACACACATTAGCATAATCATGATCACAACACAATTACCAATGTTCATAAGGTCAAGGTTGAGAGAACTTCCTTTATCCGTGCAAAGCAGGCATGACATTGAGAATGATATTTCTAAACATACCCAAGGTATTTTATAGATCAAATCCATTTACTTTACCTTTCATGTTACCTTTCTCATGACTGTCCTGCCACTATCCATTTATCCCAAAGGACCCAACCATCCCAACTGGTTGTCATATTCTTGCCTTCTTTTTCCTTTTATTCATGCATCGGGATTCATCTGGGTCTTATATTGCTTGTTGGGTTTCACTCAACTCTCCTCAAGATCCATTAAGTTTCCTCTTACCAAACCAATCCCCAAGACCCTCAAAAAATAAAAGGAAAGAACAAGAAGAAAAGATAAAGAAAATATGGAAAACCAAACATCAATACAACACCAAAAACAAAGTGGCATGGCCATGCACTAGTCACAATCAAAACCACAAATCGAGCACAAACAAATCATGAAACACCGAAAGAATTTTTTTTTTAACAGAAACCATGACTCAATCCCCATTGTTTCTTGGTGCTTCCAAAGGTTCATAAATAAAAGCTCAGCCTGAGCCTTCTTCAATATCTATGGAAGTCTCTTTTTCCATGTAATTCCCTGCATCATATTGCCATAAACACATAATTGTCAATGAATTAATAAATATAACAATATACCAGCTACCTTACCTTGTTATATCGAGCACGCTACCTTGTAACTAAACACATGCACATATCAGCTCTCTAGGGATTTAAATTTCCTTGACGAATTCAAATATAATTGGAAACCAACTATTTTGTCAGCATCTGCTAAACCATCTTTTATGTAATTTCCTTAGCCCCAAAGTGCTTCTATGCACTTTAACTTGATCTATTTCTTGGTACCGGAGCATGAGTTTATTCCACTGCATGATGCATTGAGGCTCTACCTAGAACTGTCCCTTTGGTCTCACCTTCCATCTCGATAATGGATGCATGATGATCTGCCTACTTGTTATCCACTATTGCATAGATCTGGGGAATGCTCTGAACTGCATCCCGAACTGTCTGCACCTCATGAGCACTGTAGATATAAGGCCTAACACCTTGGCAGATGTACAATCCCTCTTGTGATGGTATTCACCATAGGTCCAACACTTCAATAGTTTACCATCATTGCTTTTATTTTGTTTCTCCTTGAACTGAGAACCATTTCCTTTCTCAGTTTTATTGAAATTCTTATGAGGTGCCACATTTTACTGATCACCTGCATCTTGAAATATTCCTCGCTTCTTAGGCCATTTTCCTTTAGTCTTATCATTACCCTTCCAGTCATGTTTGAACTCAATCTTGTTATTTGATTGTTCATAACAATGCTTCAACTTTCTGATGGCTTCCTCCAAAGACCGAGGCTCATCAAACTTAATCCAATCTTTGAATGACAATGCCAATGTTATGAATATTTTATTAATTATTAGTTAGATATAGTTATATTAGGTTTTATTAACTGAAAGGGCATGATCAAAGATCATGCCTCTTCGCCAAGGGACACCTTGAGGCTATATTTAAAGCCTAGGCGATCCCTCATTGTAATCATCGCTTATCTTCATCAATAATAATATATAATTATCAAGTTTACCAGAGTTTTTACACTCCATTGGTATCAGAGCCATCGCTCTTCGGATCTGTGTGATCACCCAGGAATTACAGAATTCCAGAATTGCAATTCCAGAATTGCAGATTTTTTTTAAAACAAGTGCAGTATTGCTTTCCAAACTGTTCAGCAGTGATTCCAGAATTGCAGATTTTTTCAAGGCTTGTGGACAATATTAGTTTTAAAAGGAAAATTGTAGCCATCTCCTCTCATATCCGATCTGTCCCTCACATCCTCACTTCACCTTACAGTTCACTCCCACTCTGCGTTTTAAAAAATAAAAATAAATAAATACACTCCATTCTACAGTATACACTCAATTCTTCCGCCTTTTTCTGCTGTCTTTCCGTATCACACCGTCCCTGGCCACTGTCCCTGCATCTTACCTCCCTCACCCATCTCTCCATTCTCCTTCCGCCCCCAATTTCCTTCAGCCAGCACTCACGCTGCCCCACGGTCAATCCCCATCCGCTGCTATTTTTTTCTGCTTCCGGTTGCTTGGATCTGCAACACTGCCACAACCTCTGCGAGCACTCTTGTTGCTTCCGCCACCCCCTCTCAACTATTATCACCTCTGAAGTCGAAATTTTTGAAAAAGAAAATCGAAAATTCTTCTCAAACAACACCGCCAACAACAGTTCATCCACTGCCACGTTAATCGTACCTGTATATAAAAAAGGTTATATAACAAAAAACAAAATATATAAAAGGTTATATAAGCTGGTCGTCGTTGTAGAGCCGCTTGCAAACAACGACATATCCACAACGTTTGCATACAGGTTACGTATTAAAGCAGACGGTGTCATTGTTTTTTAAAACAAACGGGTGACCGATTGCTTCCGCCTTCCCTACCCGTGCCCCCACCTTCCGCGGCCTTCATCTCACAACCCACTCCCCGCGTCAGAATTTTAAAATAAAACTTTAAAAAAGAAAGAAAGAAGGAAAATAAGCGATTGCAGCCGCCAGAACTGTCGTGTGCACCGGCAGCCCAGTGCACAACAGACGCCAAGTCACCGCACGGCCACCATTAGCTACCACCCCGCTGACTCTGTATTCAGCAACAGACGCCAAGTCACCGCACGGCCACCATTAGCTACCACCCCGCGACTCTGTATTCAGCAGCCTTCCACCCATCGAGCCGCCATTGCCACCACCACAACACTTTGCACAGAATACAATTTCTAACAGTACGCCCTTTTTCGTTCTACAACCATAAGCCACTATACGGGCCAGCGACGTAGAGACATACTCAAACGCGGGTTGTCATTTTCTATTTGACACTGCTACCCATAACCCACCCTCACCGGCGGCTACCCATTCCCCGTCACAGCAAACATTTATGCCAACAAAAAAATTGCGTTTTTTTTTAAATCGTGAAACAGTGCATCCGTTGGTTGTAAGAGCCTATCAATAGTGACGTTTCAATACAAGGTATCAGGTATTAAAATCAATATAATAAATGTATAGCTGAACCCAGATCGGTGACAATCGGAGAGAACAATTCAATTTTTGACCCAGAACTCGAATTGCAGCGCTGAAGTTTGAAACGTGCTTGAATAAGTGAACGGTTTGTTTAAAAACATTCCATGCGGTGAACGATTTGTTTAATAGAAATATACTGATATTTAAAAAAAAATCGGACGGGTATAACGTGAACAATTTTTTATATATAACTATAATATATATACTATATAATTATAATTAATAATTATATATATATATATATATATATATATATATATATATATATTTTATATATAAAATTTATACAAATAAAATAATAATAATTATTATTTATATAAATAAATAATTATTATTATTATTTGAAAAAATATTAATTTAATTAATTAATTAATTAATTTTAAAGAAAGGAGAAGAAAAACTGGCAGAAAAATATTTCCCACCTCATACATGTTCAGTATGTCTTTATCAATGATGACGGTTGATCAGATAAAAAGGCAAATATGGCTAAAACAAATGGAGGCTAAGGACAATGAGAACAAAATATTGCAGAAATTTAATGCCATCATGGACAAGTTAAATCTAATGCAAAAACCAATAGTTCATAACATAGAACAAAATCAACAAAACAATTCTGCAGATTCAGGGAACTCAGAAGAGCATCAGGAAAAAACTGATTCCCCACATCACCATGAAGATACAGATGTTTGTAAACAACAAAATGTTCCATTCCCAGAATTGAACGAAACATGTGAAGTGACAAACACATCCGAAGCCACTGATATAGCGCCAGAAGCTGTTGAGGCTTTCGATGATGAAGCACATATGGTTGTTAAGAAGGAAGCATGTGATGATAAGGAGAAGTTACATCAGACAATAATTGTTGGTAACTTACCTCTAAATCTAAAAAGGAACAAAGAAGAATCACCAGCAGTACCAGGAATAGGATCTGACCCTGTCAATATCAGATCTTGTCACTATCCACTTCACCAACAGATTGAACTCGAGAAGATGCTCCACGATCTTTTTAAAATATGGGAAGCGAGAGCTCATCGCTTGAGAAAACCAGACATTCGTCAACATTGTCCATCATTACGTATGCTTTGAGGACAAAGCATCTTAAGAGAGGGGCAATGTTATGAATATTTTATTAATTATTAGTTAGATATAGTTATATTAGGTTTTATTAACTGAAAGGGCATGATCAAAGATCATGCCTCTTCGCCAAGGGACACCTTGAGGCTATATTTAAAGCATAGGCGATCCCTCATTGTAATCATCTCTTATCTTCATCAATAATAATATATAATTATCAAGTTTACCAGAGTTTTTACACTCCAGCCAATCCAATAATGAATCTTTGGATCTTTTCTTTCTCATCCTTGAGATAGGGCACATATATCAACAACTCTAGAAATCTGCTTTTATAATCTTCATCTATGATGGAACCCATCCCGAGCTCATAAAATTCCTTGGACTTTCCATGATAATATCTCTCAGACATGTACTTCTTCCTGAAGAGTCTTTCAAACTCATCCCAATTAAGCTCTTCTTCCCTGATGTCTCTGACATTCTTAATATCTTCCCACCAGATATCTGGTTTTCCCTTGAGATTGAAGGTAGCTATCTTGACTTTCATATTCTTAGAGTAATCATGAAGTATGAAGAATTTATTTATTCCAAACAGCCATGCATTTGCATGTTTTGACTTAGTCAACTCACCATCAAAAGTCGGAGGCTTGGATTTCTTGAACTATTTTGGAAAGTACCCCCTCTCATTCCTCCTATAAGGATGCTAGTGGTGATGGTGATGATGTCTCTCTGAAGCAAAACTATAATAAAATCCACGAGTACCAGTCCTCCTCTGAGGTGTATCCAAGAGTCTACAACTCTTCATTGTATCATCCCTGTCTAACCCATCCCTTCTCTGAGACTTGATTCCATCTTCACCATTAGTCCTTTATTCCTATATATCTCCATGAATGATTCCCAACTGTCCCTACTTCTACAAATCTAAAAGAATTTGAAGGACGACTGCATTAACCTCGACTTGCTTCTCTTGAGATTTCACAAGACTTTCCCATTCCTTAATCAACCTCTCATTATCTGACTTGCAACTTACAATCTCTGCCTTCAAGATTCTTAATGTATATGCTAGATCAAGAGAGTCTCCCTCTCTCTACTTCTCAACTAATCTCTCCCTTCCCACCAGTGTCTCCTTCGCCCTGTAGGAAGGGTCATATGAATTATACTCAACTATTTTTCTCTTCATCCCTAGTATTCTATTGTCCTAAAAACATGTCATGTTGAATAAAACAAATAGAAGACATAATCAAAATCATACCTCAATGTATCTCAGGGGAGGCTCTTATATCTACTCAAGTCAATCCAGAAGCATGATACATAATAATATCAAGAACTTAACTGTCACACAAGAAACCACAATGACAATAATATGCATGTATATGAGAACAATGCATATAAGCACAATTAAGTATCATGCATGCGTACCAAACCTATAAACATGAATTTCAATCTGCAGTTACCTCGACGTCAAGTGTTGCAACCTTAATATGATACCACTTTGTAACACCCCACCCCACATTTACCTTCTTTTACAAGCTCACTCGGGTAACAATGAGATGAGAGTTACTATGCATGACCCAACATACAAGTTCTAGTTATGGAAGTGGGGTTTACCATCTTGAAACTTATTGCAACTTCCTAGGGACACCTGATCACCCAGATGTCAGACAACATCCATTGATGATCTCTCCTTTAGCTAAAAATTTCTTTTTACCAAGCTTTACAACCCAATTAGATGCATGCCAAATGGTCCATGCGGCCAGAAGGCTCCAGTTGCATGCAAAAACCATCCTTAATGCGACTATAATCGAAATTCCTCAGTTCTATATCTGGGACCACAGATTCAATGCCTAAATTTTAGGGCTAGCCTACAGGCCACTGCCCAGAATTGCCCAAAACTTTCCAGAATCAAGTCTAAGATAATCAAAAGTCTACATAATTTATAATTAGGCTCATATATTTCCCAAACATACCAAACACATAATAAACATTTAGAAAAACATAGTAACTACATGTTATGAATGCATATTTGTTCATTGTTTCCTTAGTTTCATCAGAGTATCATCAAGAAGGCTTAATATCCTCTCAAGCTAGCTACATTAAACACTTGTTATCTCATGCATTCACATAACCATTCAATAACTCATTGAATCATGAACAAGGTCCATAACAAGAGCACATCATTTAACCAAGCCTATAACTAGCCTTTAACCAGAATGAATTCATGACAAACTAGTCATAAAATCAACGCAATAACCAATACATGTGCTCATTTATCTCAATAAGAAGTAACACATAATAAAATATGCATAAAGGAAACTAAGTCAGGGACTTCCACGTACCATCCGACCATAGATTAGGCTAAACAAAATCTCTCTTTCAGCCCATAACCCCTATGCCATATTCCAAGCATGAATGTAGGATCACATGGGATAAACCCAAATAGAACCAACCAGGCTTCCAGAGGTTAAACCACTTTAACCCTCAACCATAGTGATTTCACCTAAACCGGTCACGAAATCACCAAAACCAAGCAAGCTTGGATGCCTAAGACTTTCTTCACTATACCTAGAGGAATTTTCTTGTCTCCACCCACCTATCAAGAGTTCTAGGAGAAAACCATCTCCGCCCTCAACCCTTGGTAATTTTTGTGAGACCACCTCAACCAGGATCCAAAATCTACCAGCAATACAAAGGTTAACTAAAACAGAGAACCCACTACATCATGGCTATCCAGGAAATGACATAGGCAAGGTTGTACATCACTATCAATCTAGGAAAATATCATGCCAATGGCAACAAAAATGGACAGTAAAATAATGCATAGTCCATGCATCAAATCCCAACATGCTAAATCACACATGCACATTGTTACCTGCAAATCCACAACTATTTTTTTATTGTTGTCCAATCTTCTCTTGCACTCCCTTGCTTATTCCTTTCTTGTTTTCTTTCTAGAGTCCACCTTGTGTTCAAGTGCTTGTTCTGTCTCTTTTTCTCTTCTTTTCCAAGTGAGAATGCCAAAATGTCCATGAGTGTGTGTTAATGTTCTCTTTTCCTTTACTTTTCCTTCATTTCCCCTTTCATGCATATTCTTGTCCCTTCATCTTCCCTTTCTCCTATTTTTCTTTATTTATTGTATTAAATTTCCATTTATTTCCTTTTACCTTTTTCCAATGCCAATTTCAATTTCCATAGCCAATAATAAACCATAAGTGATCCCCAATGTAATGTTTTCCCCTATATACAAAAATTCTCTTCTTGATAATTGCTTGTGAGCTTGCTTATGTATTCTCTTCTTTAACTTAGTTAATCTTTCATCAAGTCAATTACCAAAGTACTTAGTCATATGTAGAGACAATATTATTTTCACTTGAACTGAATATCTTGAAATGTAGTTAGGAAGGTAAATCTATAATTTACCTTCCTCACTTTCTACCACTTTTAGATAAGCTAATCACTGTCTTAACGTTGGAAAGATTCCTTCAATAGATACTTTAAATCTCAAATATATCTGCACTGTATCCTTCTGCACCTATCCACAATCCAGCTTCTGTACCTTCCATAATCTGTACTCTGTACTTTCCACGATCTGTACTCCTTTACCTTTCGCAATATATACTTTTGTACCTTCCGCAATCTATACTTCAATCTGCACTGAACTTTGTCCTTAATCTCGTTCTTTTCGCAATCTATACTTCAATATGCACTGAACTCTGTCCTTAGATCCATAATTGTTGTCCTCCAAATGAGCCGCATTATAGACATATATATAGGAGACTAATCAACTATTAGGCTGACCATTCAGCTGATACTTAGGCCGACTTTATAACTTCAAATTTAGGCCGACTTGTAGTTTATTTTCTCTGGCTTTTTATGATGTATTAGTTCACATATATTCCAGGATTGTTGAAGGTTGTTTCAGCTATACTTTGAGCTTTCTTCCATCACTTTTTGCAGGGCTGTTGAGAGCTTCTTTACAAGGTCTTTGAGCATATCCATCTGAACTGGAACCTTCATCATTTTGACACTCAATCCTATTTATACTTAGAAGACAAGAACTTAATAGACATCAAGAATAAGTTTATCTACATAAAATATTGCTCATGAAACCCATGAGACAAAAATATATTTTTATTATCATTGTCTTCTTCTTTTCATAATTACATAGTCAACATGAAGACCGACCTAGTTACATTTCACAACACTCCCTCTTAACTAGGGAGGTATTCATATAATTACATGATCATTTTCAAACTAAAGAATTTCATAAGAAGAATCGGATTGGTAATCGCATCTGTATAGCATCATATCAACTAGCATTGTCCTAGTGCAAGGCCTTGACTAACAACCCCATCTCGTCAACGAGACAATGGGCTTCAATGCTGGCGAGACACATGACTTATAGACACCTTCGTCATTGTCTCTCCAAGGTACATACTCCACCCGAGTGTTCCCAAAGTATGACCTTCTTGGACTATTCTTATCTTGGGTAGCTAGCCCTCAAAGAATATCAATCCCCGACTACTCTTATCTTGAATTCCCTAACACATTCTCAAAGAGTATCGAATGCCAAATGATTACCCAATCCTCCATTCTGTCTTCCCAAGACTAGAATGATGTGTCTATCTCTCCCTCTCAACCAAGGAGGACCTATTCCACAAGGGAATGTACTCATTCTTATACAAAGAATGTACCTAAGCTCATCCTTAGGAATTACCAAGTTTCTTCCAAGTAAGAAACTTACCATCAGACTCCCTCTCAATCAGGGACCTCCAGCAACAATGGTGAGACACCCAACTGCTCATGAATAATTCCTGATCTCGATGTCATGGATTTCAATATTGAGGAATCTCCAACTTTTAGCTTCATACGGCACATATCATTCATCACTTTCATCCTAAGTCATGTCAGCTATCAGAGAGTGATTCATCAAACTTCCTTTATCTGATCCATTTTTATGTCATGCTGCTTTCCTTCAAATCATTTCCAAGGATCATACATCATTTCTCACGATTAGCAGCCCTGCACAGATTCATCGAGATAAACATATTCATATTAACTTTTAGAACGAAATTTACCTTAGTGATGATTTTTCACCATGACATCTTCGTGTAGACATTTGTATCCTTCACACAGATTGACACATCTCCTAATGATATGTTTTTGCTAAGGGTTTCCAGAATTTCATTAGAGTCTACATATCTTCCCAAGAGATCTTCTAGTCACATCTACTTGGACTCTGAATGATACCTGTCTCAAGACATGGTTGCATTTCATGATCTCTTCCTTTCTGCACATTTTCCATTCCCAGGAACTTTCAACAGCCACCTCATATACCATGAGGACATATTATATTCATTTCATCTATCTGTGCATTGAGAGATACTCTTTTATAGATCATACTTCTAAATACATAATTTCATTACCTACAACCATATGACACGACTTCACAACATCCAATGTTAGCATATAAGTCTGCATACCTCATACCTGTTTTTCCTTGAGTCATCCTAAAGGGGTTTCTCTTGAATGAAGAGCTTCATTCCTTTGACCTGCTTTATCAATATGTCATCACATCTCAAAACTTTGTCCCCATGAAGACCCTTGATCTGATGACTGCTTTACTTAAGTAGGGAGGTTTCTCAGAAGTTGTTACACTAAGAGCTTCTTCCATGCTTCTTTCGAGATGCTTCTTAATGTACATTGCTATTATACAATTTTTACAAACAATCAAAGATCACTTAAAGGGAAAGATGATCTCAATCATAATAGAGATCTCTTGCTTCCTCCTTCTTAGATTTTTTAGTGTCAGTTCTTCTCTTTCATATGTGACATGAGCTTCTTCCTTTTTCCTTTTGACATTTCCAGATTTAGGACAATCTCTTTTATAATGTCCAAGTTCATCACATCCAAAGCATCGCACGTTGTCCATATTTCTTCTTTTATTTTGAGGGCCAAATTTTCTGAATCTTGCTTTCTTCCTGTATGAGGTTGCAAAGGCATGATTCTCTTCACTTGATCCTATATCAGCTTTGGCCTTTAGTCTTGTTTCCTCTATTTTACATAGAGACCACAAATCATGGAATGGAGTGGCTTCTTTCTTTCCATATAGACTAGAAGTGAAGCTTCCCCATTCCTCTGGTAGAGCATTCAACACCACTGTTGTCATCTCAGTGTCAAACATCACTTCTCCTAGTTCTTGTAGTTGATCTCTAATTTAAGAAATCCTCATAAAGTATGGGACAATTCCTGCTTCCTTTGATAATTTCATTTTGTATAGTTCTTGTCTTAGAGAGATTGCTTCTCCAGCAGTACTCATAGAGAATAACTCCACCAATTTCTCATATATTTGTTTTGAAATCTTTAGTTTTGATACATAGGGAATGAGAGAGTCTTTGATGGACTCTATGAGAATCCTTTGGGTTCTAATTTCTCGCTTCATGTACTTGGCATGGGCTGAAGTATCTTCTTTTGGGGGTTGAACAGTAGATCCTTCGATATAGTCCATTACTTCGTCTTCAATTAAATTCAAGTCTATTCTCTTCTTCCACGCACTGAAGTTTGATGATCCAACCAGTTTGTTGTTTTCTTTACAAAAAGGCATCTTGATAGATAGGGTCATGAATACTTACTTGAGTGGTCTTGCTTGCAGATCCCTTTATGTTGATGAAGTCAAGAGTTTCTTTTCTTCAATGTTGTTGTTCTTGAACCCTTGACTATAGTGACTATCTTCAGAAGTTGTGATTCTCCTTCAAACAATGTTTTGAGTGCAAATCTTTTGATACCAAGGATTAATAAGTTGATCTTTTCATATAAACTAGTTGGATAGTCTTCCTTGCAAACTGGTTTTTCTTTTCAATCCAAACTTTGATCCTTGCTTCTTTGAGTGACTTTGTTGACAAGCAGCCCTTATGTTCATCACCTTAGCTCTGAAACCATGTTGAGAATTTGTAAGGCTTGAGATTAATACAAAAATTCTCTTCTTGATAATTGCTTGTGAGCTTGCTTATGTATTCTCTTCTTTAACTTAGTTAATCTTTCATCAAGTCAATTACCAAAGTACTTAGTCATATGTAGAGACAGTATTATTTTCACTTGAATTGAATATCTTGAAATGTAGTTAGGAAGGTAAATCTATGATTTACCTTCCTCACTTTCTACCACTTTTAGATCAGCTAATCACTGTCTTAACGTTGGCAAATTCCTTCAATGGATACTTTAAATCTCAAATATATCTGCACTGTATCCTTCTGCACCTATCTGCAATCTAGCTCCTGTACCTTCCATAATTTGTACTCTGTACTTTTCGTAATCTGTACTCCTGTACCTTCCGCAATCTATACTCCTGTACCTTCTACAATCTATACTTCAATTTGCACTAAACTCTGTCCTTACTCATGTTCCTTCCGCAATCTATACATCAATCTGCATTGAACTCTGTCCTTAGATCCACAATTGTTGTCCTCCAAATGAGCCGCAGTATAGACATATATATAGGAGACTGATCAGCTTTTAGGCCGACCATTCAGCTGATAGTTAGGCCGACTTTATAACTTCAAATTTAGGCCGACTTGTAGTTAATTTTCTCTGGCTTTTTATGAGGTATTACTTCACATATATTCCAAGATTGTTGAAGGTTGTTTCAACTATACTTTGAGCTTGTCTTCCATAACTTTTTGGAGGGATGTTGAGAGCTTCTTTACAAGGTCTTCAAGCATATCCATATGAACTGGGTCCTTCATGATTTTGACACTTAATCCTATTTATACTTAGAAGACAAGAACCTAATAGACATCAAGAAGAAGTCTATCTACATAAAATATTGCTCATGAAACCCATGAGACAAAAATACATTTTTATTATCATTGTCTTCTTCTTTTCATAATTACATAGAAACATGAAGACCGACCTAGTTACATTTTACAACATGACCTTGGTTTATTTTTTCCTTTTTACATGGAAATATAACCCGGGTCTATTACAATTTCATGGGATTGATTCTCGTTGAAACAGTTCATCCTAGAATAAATTTTGAATATCAATAGAGTTTTGGCATTTTATGGCTAAGCTAGGGCATTAACAACACAAATGAGATGAATGACCTAATCGGTTCTCAAGAAGGACGCTACTTTGTCTCATCACTATAACAATCCATGAAATGGTGGAAAGCATACCAACTTTCCCTTTTTAACTACTCAAGCTGGACCAAAATGACAAGTTGTGCACATATCTATCCAAACATTTATCATGTTTATGTTTATCAGAAGAAGAGTTTATTCTAGGGATGCAAAATTTACCTCTCGAAGGAATATGTGAACTCCTTGTTTCAGGAAATTAACCACACTAGCCTAGCTCTGTGCTGACCTAAAACCAACAGATTCTCCATATTAATCTTGTATTGAAATTAAAATCTTTTAACTATGATTATTTAGCAACACATTCAGTTTCCAAGGGTCACAATTTCATGTTTAGACCACTTGGTTAAATTTATAACCATAGATGGTAGTTTCATACTCTGAGTTAGAGTATCTTTGACATATATGATATAATGACCTATTCCTTTCTGTCATCGCTACAACATTCCATGAAATGTGCATTCAAATTCTAACATCAATTCATATATTGGCTTCTCCCATCATGGGGAATGACTCTCTCTTAAAACCCATTTTCTTTGACATCAATGTTCAACATTTGCATACCATATACATACTAGGTTAATTAGTCTCCAACTACAACACTATAAGGCTAAATGACCAGTACACGATTTTTTTTAATAGGGATTACTGGTGAGACTACGGTCCCAAAAGCAAACATCAGTTGAATGTCAAACAATTGAAAAATGATTTAAATTCTATTTTTCCAACAATAATCACTTGCTTTGGCTTGAGTATGCATTCACAATACTTGATTCTGGGTCAACTATATATCTGTCCTTCATCATACATTCAAGCCATTACATTCCCAACACAAATTCGGGTGCATGCTAGACAAAATTCCAATGGAGTGTCTACATGTATATTTATACTCCGTTTTCTTTAACTATGCAAAACCAAGCACTTATTGCACCCATCTTTTGAAGGAACATTGGTTGTATGCATATGAGGTATAAAAATAAACACCATCAAATGCTGTCCTTTTTTTCCATATGGGTTTCCAGGGTAATAATATGCCACAGTTTCCATATGGGTTTCTATGGTACATTTTGACTATTTTCAGGTTAATATGCCACAGTTTCCATATGGGTTTCTATGGTGCATTTTGACTATTTTCAGGTTAATATGCCACAGTTTCCATATGGGTTTCTATGGTGCATTTTGACTATTTTCAGGTCAACAAGGCAGAAGGCTTAAAACAACTATAATTCTGGCAATAAAATTGTCAGGTTGAAGCCCCCAATTCTTGAATTTTTTGAATATAGGAAAGGACACGGTCTAGCATACCATATAAGTGACATAGTATTTGTCTTTGGACATATATTAACAGTAGGTTCAACAAATCAGAAACAACAAAGTAATAAGTTCAAAATATTCCAGGTTTGGCACAAAACAATGAAATATCTCGAGGCACAAACTAAATCAACTAACGGACAGCAACGAATGAACTTACAAATTAAATTGATAACTATGTTTAACCATTACCCTTTTGATATATTTTCGTTGCATAAAAGGCACAATGTTCATGTTATCCTTTGAATCCTTGTCCCCAAATGACAAAAATGAACATGACATGAATGACATGCTCATCTAAGTTTCTGCATTCTACACTTAATCTGGGGATCAAGAGAAACTTTATTTTCTTCAAATTTTCATCCCTACCAACATAATGCTCCACTTAAAAGAAAATAGGCTTGCAATGCATATTGGTATGAGGCAAGGCAAGCATTATGAATACTGCTTCCGCAGGTAAGGAAATGCCCACTTACACCAGGTTGTAACCCTACAATAATACATTCATTTCAATTCATAGAAACCTGTAGAATACTTACATTCCTGTAGGTTTCCTATATTCTATTTCAACGAAACTAATGCCCAATTTTGCCAGTAATATATATATATATATATATATATATATATATATATATATATATATATATATATATATATATATATATGCCTCTCAGGCTACTACTATATACATATGTAGACCCAAAATTAGAGATAGTAATTACAGTCTACCACTCTATGTCTAGTATCCACAATCATTGATCCATATATATATATAGTCAGCCAGGATTAGAGATAGTAATTACATTCAGCCACTCTATGTCTAGTATCTACAATCATTGATCCATTTATGAAAGCATCTACAATCTCATCAACAGGGTAAGTATGATCATAACATGAGCACTCCAATCCCGTAAGAAGGCATATTTCACGCAAAGAATTAGCATATAAACCATTCCAGAAATATAAACATGACATCCGTTTCTCACATCAATTATGAAAGATACTTATGTCAAGCATAAGCTACGCAACTGAGTGAGGGACCGCGACTCTCCGCCCAACCAAAAATTGGCTTGTACTATGGCTTTTCTTGCAGTCCAATCACCCTTGAGCTAAATTATGGAATTGGGGAGGTTTTCTCAAGGGACGAGTTCAAGACTGCCAGTTGAAATAGGGCCTCGAGAGGATTAGTCACCTCCACGCACCGATTGAATATACTACAATCAATCTTAAATCAGGGATTCCATAGGTGTGCCACCTGCAACCTCATTAAACCCAAGGTGATCCAAAGACATATGTATCCACCCTTAATCATGCACAAGGGGATCTATAAACCTCTTCCTCAACCCTTAACCAAGATCAAGGGAGTCTAGACGCTTCTACTCCACTCTTTAATCATATAAACCCAATGGTTACACCAACTGAAGGTAATCCATTTTTCACTACAAAACTAGAAGAACAAACAAAGGAGACTTCAAAATTCTCCTTACCAGAAATCCAAGGAACAATCTCCACCCTAGCTATCAAGGGAATTCAGAGAAGGCCATCTCCACACTCCATCCCATAGGGAATCCAGAGATCATTGTCCTCCCCTGAGGGAGATTCAACCAATACTTCTATTTCTCAATCAAATTGTTTTTATCCTCTATGTATATATAAATGAAAGATTCATTCTCAGTTTCCGCTACCTTTAACCTTCTTAATATTTCATATCACATACACGAATGCCTGAAATTCACTGAGCACAATTTGTTTCAAAATTTACAAGCTAGATTTCACGTGTAGGCTCCACGAGGATTATCGTTCTATGTTTATTCTTATGCATGCTTTCTTCGAACACACTTACATTGTTAATATTGTGTGGCTCCTTGTTTCCTATCCCACAATTTTACATATTTGGAGTTTCGTTGCATGATTCATTGGTTAAGTTCTCCCTGGTGATTCACTGGTTAAGTTCTCTTCTCAATTGATACTCGTGTGATCTAGTAGAGCGATGGAACATCTTCTGCAATGTACAATCTTCCAAATGCAGTTTTTGTAGGTTATTATGTCAACCTTCGATTCCCACACACCCATAATTCTCCTGCCTCCATTCTCTGTGTTGATGCTTGCCTTCGATGACACACCTTTCCCATGCATACCTCTGTCCAAATTTCAAACACACTGCATTTCTCCTTTGTTCCAATTATTTTTCCCTTGTATACCAATTCATTTAGCTTCCTCCTTTTTTTTCCTCAGCATATTCTCCCCTCTGTCTACGTATTCTCCTTCTTTGTTTTAATTTCTGTGTCTTCCTGAATTCCTGTTGCATCGTGTCACTATCCGATGGTTTTTTTTCCTATCTGGAAAGGTTCTTCCAGATCAATCAAAATTACGTTACATACCTCTTTCTCCTCATATTTTTCCTATCTATTATTTTTTTTGTTGCATTGGATATCCAACTCACCCCAGCGTGCTTCCAACCACCAATGGATTTCTTACTGAATGGCCACATCATTATTAATTTATCGTTCTTCTCCCATTGTTCCTATTGGAAATATAAACACACTTATCCCCTGCTACACACCTGTCAAACTCCATGGCTGAGACAAAAACAAATCAAAATCTCAAGCAGTTAATCCTCCTAAACTATGGAAACCTATCTCCCTAGACTCAACCCATTTGTTTTTATCAAAATAATTACATTGTTTACAATAATGGATAAATTACCCAGGGCTATCACAAACCCCTCCTCTTTGAGGGAATATTGTCCTCGGTGTTCTATGACCATATACAGCCTAAAAACATGCTTCAAACAAACATATTGTTTATGGAGCTTTTCATACCCAATTCTATACAATATCTAAAATGTTATTCACGTTTGCTTCAACTAGCAAAAAAGGATATAGTGTATGTATTTGATCAACCATTTCCCATGTGGCTCCCTTATGCCCAAAGTGTCTCTACTGCATTTTGACTTGCTATATTTCTTATTTTCAAAGCACGAGCTTCCTCTGTCAAAATGCATTGTGGCTCTGGATGGAACTCTCCCTATAGGTCGTCTTATAGTACAAAAAATTCAATCATATGTTTAACATCTTGTACATATCTTTGAAGCAGAGAAACATGGAAAATAACATGGATTTTCACTGATGGTGATAAGGCCACTTTATAGGCCATTGGCCCTCTCCTTTCTAGCACGTCATAAGGCCCAAAAAACTGTGGTGCCAACTTGGAACATGACCCAATATTCAAATAACTCTTCTCGGGATTAATGCAAAAATATACATGTTCCTAAACTTGTTACTATTTGTGCACTCTATATTGGTCTGCATAGCTCTTCCATGTTGCCTTCAATTTTCCTTTATTCATGCACCGAGCTTCATTCGTGTTCTACTTTTTTAGTTGGACTCCAATCAATTCTCTCCTAGAGCTCATTTCCTTAATTCCACACCCAACCAGGATTTTTATATGTACATGCACATATCAACTCATTTATAACCATGCTTTCAGAGGATTTCAATTTCTTTGTCAAGTTCAACTATAATTAGAAATTAGGTTCTCTTGAAACCATATACCCTAAACCACATCTACAACATTTCTATTACAAATAATCAACTTCTTTTGAACCCATTAAACCTTACCCATATCTGCAACATTTCTATTACAAATAGTCCATACATTGAATTAAGTACCTTGGTTTGTTTCACACTTTTAGTTAATGAGGTCAAGAGCTAATAATGCTCCAAAAGCTTCAATTTAAGATGAAAGTTACATTGTAGGATGAATATCATTATGGCAAGATGAATAATTTTAGTTGGAGTAAATACACTAGTCTTTTATCCAAGCAAGAAAAGAGCTTCTCAAGGAAAAAATTGTTAATTCAAACCACAAAAAAGTCCATCAAAAGTACATAAAATGTTGTGAAACTTGTTGCGAACACATTTCACTTTTTTAGATATGGCCAATGGACTCCAATTTTTACTACAAATGGAATGACAAAGAAAACATGCCAAGCCTATGTAAGCAAGTGCAAGTAGTTGCAAAATCAAATATTTTGGGAATTGCATACCAGAAATGGAAATAATACCACCAATCCAATACTTATATCTTTTATGGGTATCAAATGGTGTATAATACTTGCAAGGAGTGAGTTGCATATCATTCACGATCCAAAATTCTTTATTCTTTCCTCACGCTGACCTCATAACAATAAGTTACTAGGTGGTAATGGGTACTTCAAATGAGTCAACTACAATATCTTTCATAATGTAGGAATATTTTTTCTTTCCTCTCATTAACCTTGTTAAGATTGGGCATACGACTTTCCCAATGTCACCATTGTTAAAACCTTCAAAAACTTATTTGTGTAGATTCTTCAAAAAAAAAAAACATTATTGACCTAATGTATCAATTTATTTTCCCATATGAAATAATATTTCATAACATTACTAGGGAGAAAAAAAACTTCCTAGACTATTAGTACCATTACATGTTTTAATGATGAATGCATTTCTTCTTATATTTGTACATCACCATCCTTACCTCTTATCAAAAGATAAAAATGCTATGCATTGTACAACTTTGAAATATTTTCCAATATCATGGCTATTGTACAATGTTGATTTTCATCACTAAGCTTCATCCCAAAATCCTAGATAGATTGAAAAGAATATCCTTAAAACCCATTTTACATAATTTTCAACTCAATTACAATTGAAATCACAAATTTAAAAACAAAAAACCTATTAGAACTTGTATTATTTGAAGGGATTAAAGATTGTAAAAAATCTTATCAAGTTGACAAGCATAATACATGCTTGGAAACAATTGCCAATTATTTGAGAAAAATAACTTGTTCATGTTTTGTTGTGTCCAATAATATGAAGGGATTAAGCTTGTAAGGAGACCTAAAATAGATAAATACTAAAAAAAATTCAAGTGAAACAATTGAATGCTTTTGCAGCCTAACATACTCCTCCTACAGCTACATCCTTTTGTCACCAAATTGATACATATCTTCTTTATGAAGGCATGAGTGATTTAATTGTAAATAATCGTATATATGCAACCTATGCACTACATTCCTTTGTGAAAATCAGACAAGAAACTGATCTAAGTTATTTCTTTTTCATGCTTGATGCTAGCAATATTCAATCACTTATCTTGAAATCATTTTCATTGCTTAGTTCAAAAGCATGCATAGAGGTATGCACTTATTTTTTTAGTAGGAAATGTGGAGATGTATCCAATTTTGAGATAAATGAATATTTCGATCATGATCTCAAAATTATCATGACTCGAACCCATCTTCAATAAGTTGGGAAAGGTTGCACTTAAAGTGTTGGGGGTACAGACAAAGTACATATTTGAGTGGTATAAATATATTTCTTTGAAAATGGGCCATGAAGGAGTTCAAAGCCATGTAGCAACACTATTTCTATTACTATACAAAATAACTGATTGGTTTAAATAATATAATGTTTAGAATGAGGTTAAGATAACAAGGGAAAAATAAAAATAAACACATCGACCAACTCTTTGATTGTACAACTCAACAATCAAAACCACTCAAACCTCCAAACCACACAATCCTATGAGTTAACAACTCAAACCATTCAAATTTGAGAGTAATCAACCATCAAATTATAGAAATATTTTAGGAAAATTTTAGGTAAGACTAGCCACCAAATATGACTAGAAAGGGTCTAAAACTTGTAATAGTTAGGATATGCTTATCGACGATTTCTAAAACTCATTGGTAAATCATTGAAAATTTAGATTCTTCATGTATATGAGACAAGTCCCCTTTCTATTGAATAAATTTGGTCTCCATTTCAACGAGGTAGTCTGCTACACTATTGAGAAGCAAACCCACAAGAGCCATTCCAAAAAATATAAAGACAAAATATAAGCTAAGCAAGAATTCCATGAGGCACAATATATCCATAACTAATAGTATTCATCGTTATAATGCAAAAAGATAAAGCATCAACAAGCCTACTTGTATTTAGACTTTTCAGTTCATGCCTTAAATTTAAAAAGAGAATTATGGTATCTACAATATCATTTAGGTTAATTAGAAACAATCTGACACATTAACATCATCCTAAAATAAATACACAACCATCCTCTCCAGTGCTACAACCAACACCCACTAGAAATAATTAGAAATGAATTACTTGGTAATAGAGTTACAAATCCTTTTACTCCAAGGTATAACACATTTAACGACTTATTAACACCTCGAGGTCTAGTGTTGGAAACCTCTCTTTGATACCATTCTGTAACACACCCCCTTATCCACTCTGATACCTAGAGGCAGTTATTGTGCTAACACGATTCCCAATGTGCAGTTATGAGAATGGGATCTACAAATTTCACCCCAATTTTTTTTTCAAACCTTTACAAAAAAAAAAAAACATCATAGTGTTGAAATTATACTGTCTTGAATATTTTCTTTGTTTAACTCAACAATTTCACCTTGACATGCCACATGGAACCCATGTGATGCCAACATGGCATGATACTCTACTAACACTTCATCACTGTGGTAACCTCAACAATCCTTTTTTTCCTTGTATCAAGGCCTATTCATCATGTGATTTGTCTCAAATAGGTAAGTATACTGAATGGAAATTGCAAGAATGTGCAAGGGAATTACTAGTTAGACCATATTCTAAATCTAGGTTAATATGCATTCTAGGTAGTTATGAAATCCACAAGTATCAAGAAAATAATCCGACACAAAAATGTTTGGTTTTTATTGGAATCTTATTAAAAAATATTTTTCTTCTTATGAATGCAGGTTGACCATACAAATGTAAGGTTCCATTG
Source organism: Pinus albicaulis (assembly GCA_034641835.2). Lineage (NCBI taxonomy): Eukaryota > Viridiplantae > Streptophyta > Pinopsida > Pinales > Pinaceae > Pinus > Pinus albicaulis. Next base: position 1,162,576,077 of record CM076572.1, on the reverse strand, counting down.
TAGTTCCTTCATCATAATACTCATTGATGCAATTGAAGTTGAGATAGCCCTCACCCACCAACTTGCATGGTTACAAGTAGACAATACAGTAACCAGGGTGCATTCATTCTAGAGAGTTCCATCGCTCAAAATTGTTAGGGCCTCCTTGGAAAAACCCTACATGGCATATCCTATTGTTATGGAATTTCATGGGATTGATTCTCGCTAAAACATTTCATTCTATAATAAATTTTGAACATCAAATTCTTTTTGGCATTTTCTGGATGAGTTAGGGCATCAACAACACAACTAAGATGAATGACCTAATAGAGTCTCAAGAAGGAATATCTTTTGTCTCATCACCATAAAAATCCATTAAATGGTGGAAAACATAACAAATTTCCCTTTTTAACCACTCAAGCTAGACCAAACTAACAAGTTGTATGCATACCTATCCAAAATTATAATATTGATGTTTTCTCACAAGAAGAGATAAATCTAGGGTTTCTCCCGATGCAAAATGTATCTGTCAAAGGACCATATTGTGAAATCCTTGTTTAAGGAAATTGACTACACTAGCCTTAGTTTTGTGCTAACCTTCTAAAACTAAAAACTTATCCATATTACTCTTATATTGAAGTTAAAACCTTTTAACTGTGATTAGTTAGCAACACATTTAGTTTGCAAGGAAGGGTCATAGTTTCAGGTTTAGACCACTTGGTCAGATTTATAAGTGTAGATGGCAATTTTATAATTTGAGTTAGGGTATCTTTGACATATATGATATAATGACCTATTTCTCCTTTGTGTCATCGTTACAAGACTCCATGAAATGTGCATTGAAATTCCAACATCAATTCATAATTTGGTTTCTCCCATAATGGGGGATGACTGTCTCTTAAAATGCATTTTCTTTAACAACAATGTTCAACATTTGTATACCATATATATATTAGGTTCATTAGTCTCAAAATGCAACACTAGAAGGCTAAGTGACAAGTATGTGACTTTTTTTAAGAGGCATTACTAGGTGAGACTATGATCCCACAAGAAAACATCAACTGAACATCAAAAAATTGAATAATGATTTAAATTCAATTTTTTCAACAATAAGCACTATGCTCTAGCTTGAATATGTGTTCACAATACTTGATTCTAGGTCTATCATATATCTTTCATTCATCATACATTCGAGACATTAAATTCCCAATAAAAATTTGGGAGCATGCTAGAAAAAATGCCAATCGAGTGTTTACATGTATATTTATACTCTGTTTTATTTAACTGCGAAAAACCAAGAACTTATTCCACCAATCCGTTGAAGGGACATTGGTTGTATGCATATGAGGTATAAAAATAAACACCATCAAATGTTGTTTTGTTTTTTTGTATGAGTTCCTAGGGTAAAAATATACCACAGTTTCTATTGTGCATTTTGACTATTTTAAGGGCAACAGACTAGGAGGCTTAAAACAACTATAATTCTGGAAATAACATTGTTAGGTTGAAGTCCTAAATTCTTGAATTCTTCCATATAAGAAAGGGCATGTTCTAGAAGACCATATCAGTGACATAGCTATTGTCGTTGGACATATATTAACAATAGGTTCAACAAACCATTAAAAAAAACTAATAAGTTCAAAATTTTCCAAATTTGGCACAAAACAATTAAAGAGCTTGAGGCACTAACTAAATCAACTAACTGACACCAACTAATGAATTTACAACTTAAATTGAGATATGTGGTTAACCATTACCCTTCTGCTGTATTTTTGTTGCATCAAAGGCACAATGTTCATGTTATCCTTTGAATCCTTGTCCCCAAATGGCAGAAATAAACATGACACGAATGACATGTTCCTCTCAATTTTTGTGTTCTGCACTTAATCTTCGAATACAGAGAAACACCATTTTCTTCAATTTTTCAACCCTACCAACATAATACAATGTGTAAAATAAAATAGTCTTGGAATTCATATTCGTATGAGGCAAGGTAAGTATTAGGAATAATTCTTCAACAACTAAAGCAATGACCACTTACACCAGGTTGTAACCCTACAATGATGCATTCATTTCAATTCATAGAAACCTATAGAATACTTACATGCATGTAGGTTTCCTACATACTATTTCAACACATCTAGTCCCAAATTATGTCAGTTGTGTGTGTGTATATATATCTGTTTGTGCTTGTGTCCATGCCTCTCATACTACTGCTGTATACATACAAAAACCCAAAATTAATCCACATTCTGGTGCACTATAATCTTATTATACATAAACATGTAGAGATAACAATGACATAAGTTATCCTACCTAGATGATCAATAACTATCCATGAATTCAAAGTTAGTAGAATAATAGAGTGTGGCCCTCAAAATTGTTTTGAGATTTCAAGATGAAAATGTCGATACATTGCCTTTGAATTGAAGACCATTCAATCTAATTGGAGTGATGAAATATTGAGGAGGTATAGGGGTGAGTTTGGTTGTTTTGGTTTTGATTTTGAGAGAAATTAGATGTGATGTGTTTCTCATGAGAGAATGCATTATGGATATGTGTTATCAAAACATAAGTGGAAGCCCTAGACTGTAATGTAATGTTGGGAGGTTGTGTTATCCAAAACATAAGTAAGAGAATTCCTAGATGGTAGGCTATAATATTCCAAAATAGATCAACCATATATATATATATATATATATATATATATATATATATATATATATATATATATATATATCTGTGTGTGTGTGTGTTCCTACAACCCATGATTAGAGATAGAATTACAATTAAACACTATATGTTTAGTATCTACAATCATGGATCCATTTATGCAAGCAACTACAATCTCATCAACAATCTAAGTATGATCATAACATAAACCATTAGAGAAATATAAACATGAAATCCATTGCTCACATCAATTATGATAGATATTTATCTCAAACATAAGTTTGGAAACTAAGTCAGGGACTAAAACTCTTCTCCCAACCATAGTTGGGATGCACTGTGGCCTTTCTTACATCCCAATCACCCTCGAGCTAGATTTTGAAGTTAAGGAGGTTTTCTCAAGGGATGAGATCAACACTGCAAACTGAAATAGGGACTCCAAAGGACCAATCACCTCCATCCACTAGCTGAATATACTGTAGTCAATTTTCAATTAGGAATTATAAAGGTCAACCACCTCCACCCTCATTTAACATAAGGGGATCCAGAGATCTATGTCTCCACCCTCAATCATGCATAAGGGGATCCAAAGATCTCTGCCTCGACCCTTAACCAAGCTCAAGGGAGTTTAGATTATTCTCCTCCACCCTTTAATCATATAAACCTAGTGGTTCCATCCAATGACATGAATCCAAGGACCAATCTCCACCCTCACTATCAAGGGAATCCAAAGAAGGCCATATCCATCCTCTAGCCCATAGGGAATCTAGAGATCATTGTCCTAAATTGAGGGAGATTAAGTCAATACTCCTTTTGCTCAACCGATTTTTTTTTCCCTCTGTATAACATAGAATTGCAGGATTCCTTTTTAGATGCCACTACCTTCAAGCTTCTTAAGGTTCTGGATCAAAATCATAAACCGTATGAAATTCACCGAGCACCATTTGTTTCATCATTTACAATCCATATTTCATGCATAGGATCCATAAGGATTATCCTTATATGTTTGTGCTTTTACATGATTTCTTCGAACACTCTTATATCGTTACATATTGTGTGGATCCTTATTTCATGTCCCACAATTTCACATATCCAGAGTTTCATTGCATGATTCACTCGTTAAGTTATCTATTGGGGAAAATAATAATAAGGGGGTAGGGGGGGTGGGCTGAATCAATATTTTAAAACACACTTGAAAATTTCCTTTCTTATTCATATTTTTATATGCGACTATACTAAAGTACACCTACGTATGTATGCGACTACTATGCAGACAAGTAATGTATATCCAGTTAACTTACTTTTCAGTTAATTCATCATCTGTTTAACTTGAAATAGTATATCAATACTTCATTAGGCATTAATTAAACAATATTCATGTGCCTTAAGAATATAATAAACCATCACACATAAGAAACACATAAGACACATGAAAAATAAGATTTTTAGATGGAAACCTAATGTGGGAGAAAACCACCGTTGTCGTCGTCTATGTCTTCATCTTTTATTATAATGAAAAAATATTACAATCTTGTACTGGAATAGACTCATACCAGTACGCAGGCACCCACCTACAGAAGGATACCACATTATCTTGTTTTACAGCATCCACTGGAATGGAGTTGCAATCCCCTGACCTTGTTTACTGACACCCACCAGAAGGGAGCTCCTACCCCATGATATGATTTACCAGCTACTACTGGAAGGAAGCTTCAACTCCCTCACTAAAGGCTCCAACCCTCAGCACCTCCGTGGACCACGTTTGATAATTTTCATATTGGATCCACCTAACTCAAACCATCAAAACCTGTAGGCCACTTTTCATCAAATTTTCAGACTGGATCCACTACCATCATTTAATCTCAAAACCAAATACCAAAACTGAAACCAAACATACTGTATTAAGACACTTAATCATTGTACGAACTGATACCCAAATAAATTAACTTATTCTCAAACAACAAAAGTAGTTTGATCACTATAATTCCATTTACCAGAATACAAATCCACATAATATTCATCATAGAAACCAAATTTTGTCACTGCAAACCTTGATCAACCATATATAAAAATATATACGCTACTATTCTTAAGCATATCCATGTATATATGCACTCTCCATGAAGCATAACTACGTACAGATCTCAAAACACTGAACCCTGAAACAAAATTACTGTCATTTTTAAATAATCACTGAGTTACACACAGAACCATCACAGATTTCTGAACCACATACAAATAGTAGCATCATTACTATCAACATATCAATCCATAATCAGTTCAACTTCAATAATTATTTTTAAACCCAGATCATCATGAAAGAATTCATTGACAGACAACAACAACAAATACAAGACTTATTAGACTGATCAGACATCATACTCAGCGAAAACCCTAACATATGTATGTGACCCTTACAAAATACTTCCGCATATGTATGCACCTTTAAAGAAGCATACCCACATACATATATGTCCATATTGCAGAATTGTCACACGACTACCCAGAAGTATATCCTTGTCGCTTTTTTTGAAACAAAACTGTGTACAAATATGTAATTATTGAATCATACCTTCGTTGCACGACAAAACATCAGTCAAACCCAAATCTCGACATACAACATAATAAACACACATCAACACAGATCTATCAACTCATAAGAAAATTATTTAGTTTGTAGTCATTTCAGATCTATAAGACCTGATCCATCATCACACTCCTAGGTGCACACTTATTTCAAATCAAAACATTCATTAATAACCCATTACTTGCACACTAAACACTTTGATCTCCATCTCCTTATATATCTTAGGCCTTAGCCAATACCTTGGGTCAAATCCATACTAATTATGATGGTATTCTCTAACTGGATCAAATATTTGTTGATGCACTCAATACTATTGGCCAATACCATGGCAAATACCATGTTAAATACCCTTGGTATTTAGAATACCATGGTGCGGAAACTATACGTGCTTTCTCTTCTCTATACCCACGTATTTACGTGGGTTTGCTTCATAGAACTAGCATGTAATTTTCAAACATCACCTCCATTGTTCCTCTGTCTCTAAACTACTATTCCTTTGTCCAAAATACCTTTCACATGTGTACTAGCTTGTAGACTCATCCTATTATCATCATGTTTACATCTTCATCAAGTAGGTTTCCATCGAAGACAACACATTTTTCATAATTCCAACAATCTCCTCCTTTGGACTTGATGGGAACCACTTTGGTGTTTGGTTACCAAACATCTGTAGATGCCAAGACATTATTTTTCTAAACACCAAGCTCATTCGTTTTCCAAACACCAAGCTACTCTCCCCCTTTGACATTAAGGGCAAAGGGCTGACCAATGTTGAATGAAGGCTTCTCTCTCCTTTGTTGACATGAGCACTATAGATTTGATGTATTGAATACTCATTACTAAATGTTGACCATGCTACCCCTAAGCACATGTTGAGTTTTCTAAAGATATACAAATATTTTAATTATAAATCTTCCGGGAAATCACATAAGAAATTTAGGAACCGACGTGTTTCAAAGTACCAACTGTAGTTCATCATCAAGATAATGAAGATTGGCTGATATGACATACACATTTATACCAGGAAGAGAGAAGCAACGGTCAAAACCCAAGAAAAATTAAAAAAGTTAAAAACAGTCAAAAATATGATTAAAAATATAAAAATATAAAATAAACCAAAAATAAAATTAACCCAACCTTAAAATTACAAAAGTTAAAAATGGTCAACAATAAAAATAAAAATAAAAATATAAAAAGAACCAAAAACATAACTACCCCATCCTTAAAAACACAAGTCAAAACTAAAAATAATATAAAATCAAAACTAAAAACTAAAATAACACCCCTCTCAAAGAAACAAGATAAACAAGTTTTTAAACATGAATCAAGTTAAAAGTCAAAAAATCAAAGTCAAAGTAAAAAATTATAACTAAATAAAAATAATAATAATAATAATAAAATAAAATAAAAATAAAGGATTTAATCAATAAATAAATTAATAAATTAATACATTAATAAATAAATAAAATTAAAAACTAGAATTAAAATACAAATACAAATAAAAATAAAATAAATTATTTTTATTTTAGTTTAATAAATAAATATCAATAAATAAAATACTAAAATAAAATAAAATAAATAAAATAATAGAATAATAATAATATGACCAAATCATAAAAATAAAAATACCAAAGAAAAAAATAAAGGAAGGACCCTTACATGGAGTGAAGAGATGGAATCCAACAACTGCTAACTTTCCATCCGTCATCCCTGTTCAACGTACAGGGCCTCTTCTCAATCTCAATCGCCTCCCTAAATTTCCGGTGATGGAAATGGTCAACCCTAGCAAGGACTCTAGCGTCTTCCATACAGATATGATGCTTCGTCTTCTCCGCATGCTCAGCTAGCGCTGAGGACTTGGTTCTACCATGCCTAATATCCGCAGAATGCTCCTGGATCCTTTTATTAATCGATCGACCAGTTTCACCAATGTAGGGAGTCCCACAAGAGCACGGGATCAAATAAACATCTTTCATGCTTTTTGGGTCCAACTGGTCCTTAACCAATTTAAGGGAGCCCCAAATGGTGTTTAAAGGTTTAAAAGAAGATGAGAACTTATGCTTCCTTAAAATCTGAGCGATCTTGTCAGTAGTACCTTGAATAAAAGGTAAATTAACTTTACCAATAGCATCATCCATTATCTTTTTCTGTCTAGGACCTTTGCTCGAATTCATGAAAGACTTCAAACCCTGACTTCTGCTATATCCATTTTCTTCGAAGACCTTAAGGAGATGGGCTTTCTATTCATCTAAATGATCATCATAAAAAATTCTAAGAGCTCTCGTAGCTAAAGTATTCAGAACCCCAAGTTTCTGAGCAGGAAAATGATGAGAACCAGAATGCAAATACTGCTCCATGTGCGTCTTTTTCCGAAAAACACGGTGCGAGAAAGAGCCATTATTATTTCTATAGATGAGAAGATCAAGGAAAGGAAGGCTCCCATCATTCTCCATTTCCATTGTGAACTTGATGGAGTCAGATTGATTTATTCAAGTGCTGATGAAAAGCCTCTAATTCTTGACGTCCATGAGACCAATTGATGAAAGTGTCATCCACAAACCGCTTCCAAACCTTGGGTTTTAAAGGAGCAGATGCCAAAGCTCTAGATTCAAAATCTTCCATAAATAGGTTGGCCACCACTGGCGAGAGCAGGGAACCCATGGTGACACCACAGGTTTGCTGATAAAATTCTCCTTCAAAACTAAAAAAGGTAGAAGTGAGGCAAATTTCCACCAAATTAGCAGTATCAGGATCAGCGATATGCCTGAAAACTTCTACTATCTCCATGATAGGAATATTCGTATAAAGAGAAACAACATCAAAACTAACCATAGAGTCATTAGGTTCGCAAACCCAACTTTTTAACTCATGAACAAAAGAAACATAATGTTTCACGAAAGAATCTGTCTGACCAACAAGAGGCTTTAGCTTGCGGGCCAAATACTTAGCTAGGAGATAAGTGGGCCCACCAATAGTATTAACAATGGGTCTAAGAGGAACACCCTCTTTATGAATCTTAGGGAGCCCATAAATCCTAGGGGTGACATGCTTGCTTTCAATGAACTTCGAGCTCATAGAACCCACAGTGCAACTAGATTTAATAACATTGGCCACCATCTTCGAGACTTTATTAATAGGGTTCTTAGAGAGCTTCTTATAACACCCGCTATTACATAGATGGTCAAGCATCTTTGCTTTATAATCATCCTTATTCAAGATTACAATAGCGCCACCCTTATCAGCCTTGAGGACAAAAATATCAGGGTTTTGATTAAGGGTCTTAAGAGCCAAAAATTCAGCTTTGCTAACATTGCTCCTCGGAGGTTTAGCTTTCCTAAGAGCCACGACGCAATCCTGCCTAATGACATCTTGTAAGATTTCGGATAAATCTTTAATACCATATTATATACTACAAATAATATCATCACGAGGAATCTTCCTAGGAGCAAGAGCGAAATTAAGGCCCTTACCTAATAAATAAAAAAACAGATGAATCAAAAGAGAAACTAGAGAGATTAATAACTCTTTTATTATTCTTATTACTATTATTATTATTATTACTACTACTAATGATATTACTATTATTATTACTAATGTTTTTTTTTGGTGTAAGTCAGTATCAATATATTATATCAAGAACCAGATATTACAACAGAGTACATAGACCAGAGAGCAACAACCATATAACACTGAAGGCCTTCTGCTTGACGAGCTGGCTATAAGCCTGAGGAGACATGGACACTGGAAAACCAGGCTGCTTAAGAGCGCAAGAGTGCGACCATCAAAATAAAAACAGACACAGGTCCACCACGCAGGGTTACCCGAAAAACTAGAGAGCTTCATCAAAAAACTTTCACATCCATAGTAATTCTATTACATATCCACCGCTACCATAAACAAGTGGAGATTCAAACACGAAACTAAAGATAGTTACACTTCGATTAGGAAACTGAAAAAGTAGGAGAGCACAAAGACATTACTGAGTGGGAGTTGAGGCTCCAGAGTGACCAACCATGCTCGGATTTGCTGCCTCATCACCTTTCGATTGAGTCCTGGGCTTGAACCGCCGTATGATGGTGGTTTGCGAGTCATCCGTAGGAACTTCAATGGCCACATTGAGGACATGTCGGAGGTAAATGTAAAAACGCCGAACAAAACTATCCAGCGCTTTGCCATGCCTGCGGAGCTCCTTTGTAAGTGAATTAAAGGCAACTTCCATCTTGTCCAGCCTCGCTGTATTCCTAGCCGAAGCCATGAACGTAGTTGCAAAGGTTTCTTTGACCGCGGCGCCCTGCATGGCGATAGCCTTCGCGAGCATCGTTTTCATCTGCCAAGCCACCACTTGGGTCTGCAAGAATTGCGTCTGGCGAGTGGAAGGCGTTCCGGGGTCAACTAGCCAGTCGACTTCTTCACTGATAACATTGTCATCTGTCCGAGCCTGGGATAGTTCCACCTCTTCTTCCAGCAGTTCAATTGTATGCTTTCCCCGTTTTGAAACTGAGGCTTCATAACTGTCTTTGGCCCGCTTGAGGGCCTGCGAGGCTTTAATACTGCGGATGTTGGTATCCGCCATGGAGTCCAGATAGATGGGAACCGAGGGATCACTGAGAGGAGTGGAGTATAAGCTAGGTTCAGAGCTCGGATGGCGCCCTGTTGATAAAGAGATAAGAGTGGTATACGGGAATGCGGGATCAACGAGCTGCATAAATAGAATGCCAGGAGAGGTGGCGATAAATGAGGCCGGTTGTCCAATCAATGTGATGATGCCAGGCAGATCGTCGTCGGATCCGCCCACTAAAGTCGGGGTCCTAAACGGAGATCCCCATCTCCGCAACCTACCGATCACACGCTTAAGCTTCTCTGTTAAACCACTGTAAGGAGCTAATCCTTGACAGTTGTCCTTTCTCGTAATGGGCTGCCAAACCCGAGAAATGCTTGGTTCTTTTACCACGCAATGCCATCCAATATAATCTATCATTAGACGGGTATTCATGATCTGCTGATGATGGATAGGCTACCGTCCGTCTCTATGGTAGTACTGGCAGTTAAGTCATTCCTCGAAATGCTATCGCACTTATCCCGAAGTTCTCTATGCGAGAGATCCAACCAACGGGTGTCCGTGGCATCAGTTGGGTTATCTACCGCAAAGTTTGCGAGGTGGTCTGCGAGAGAGTTCGCTTTTCTCCTTACTGCTTGAGGGATGATCCCTCCGAGGGAGGCGAGGTGCTGCGCCATAAGCTCTGTGACTGCGGCCAGACGCCAGTTTTTTATCGCCTTCTCAGCCTTAGTGCCATGCTGGATTTTCCGGAGGGTTGTAATGGCCAGCTGGGAGTCACCTTCGACAATGGTTAGTCTTCTGTCGAGTCGAATTAGAAGCCTTATCCCTTGATCTAGAGCAGTGAACTCTGCATCGTTGTTCGTGGTTTCTCCTAGATTCCTGCAAATAATGTGAATGATTTCTCCCTTTTCATTACGTAGGACTCCTCCCATTCCAGTCGGGCCTAGGTTGCCCTTGGCGGCCCCATCAAAATTAAATTTGCAATACCTTGGAGGAGGACATTACCATCTTACCGAAGCTGGTGGAGGTCGACGGGCTTGCTCCTGAATATAGTGCTCTGCTGTCTCAGAGAGCTTGAAGATTGCCAGAATTCTGAGGTCATTGGGTGACAACGACTCGACTTTTTCTTCTTTACACCAGGTGAGAGTGGTCTTTGCAAGGCCTTGCTTAATGATACTTTTTATTTCGTTAATCTGTCTGATGTGATGCTTGTTAAAAATGAGGTTGTTTCTCTCCTTCCAAACCGTCCATATTAAGAAGCCTGGACCGAGTCTCCAGAGATTATTAACCATGTTGCTATTGGAGTAGTTTGATCGCCAGTGGGTGATTGTATCCTGAATGGATTCTCTGTTTCTATCCGTTTGGTGGAAAATATCCCGAATCCAATCCCAAAGCTGGCTTGTCCATTCGCAGTCGTTGAGAAAATGATTCATAGTCTCCGCTTGCTGTTCGCATAAGGGGCAGCGAGAGGGTCCAATGAACCCTTTCTTTAGAAGATTTTCCCATGTCAAGATTTTCCCATTCTGAAGCAGCCATAAAAAGGTCTTGATTTTAGGCCAAAGGTTGCTTTCCCATACATTGCCATGCCAGACCACCTTGTCATCCTCATTCTTGTTTTCCGCATAGTGGCAGGCTTCTTTAAGGTTAAATGACCCTCCGGTACGCTTACCCCAAAGCAGGATGTCCTGCCCTTGCACAACCCTAATTAGTCTCTTTCTGAGGATGGAATTGAGGGTGTCGAGGAGATCACTTAGGTATTATTATTACTAATGTTATTATTGCTAATGTTTTTTTTTTTCTAAGTTAGGTTAATATATTAACAGAGGAAATAATTTACATCATGGCCAAAGCCAAGTCTTTGCCCAAACCTGTGGCAATCTTGACAAAAAAGTCAGAAAAAAAGACTGCCCTCATAAGGGGAAACCAACCTTGAACAATTTTCAAACTGTTGCACTGCCCTCGCAGGGGTACCATCGGTTGATGCTTCTGAAGGTTACTTCGATTACAACATTCAAAAACAGAACTATAATCCGACACATCAAAATAAGCAAAAACAAGTCCAATAGAATGGGCCACAAGGCACGAAAACCAGACAATAAAAGAGCAGTTACTCATCAGGCGGTTCTTCCACGATTCGGCACCAGAGTGCAACGTGTCTCCATCTTTCTTTAATAGGTCCGTGATGGGAGCAGCAACCGGCATGGAAGGTCCTGGATCTCCTTGCTCCATCTCCATGTCACGAAACCCGCTCACTTGTGCCTCCTTGCCCTGCGTGTGCATCGACCCCGCCTGATGGCCCAAAACCTGGGCTTCTACTTTACTCAGACCCGTCAGACAAGTGCTCTGTTCTTCCGCCTGGGGATCTTCATGAAAAAAAACAGTAATTGAGGCAGTGATGCGAGGGTGGTTTAGAGAAAAACTGAATGAGAAATGCGCCGTATGAGGCATGGGACAAGGCGGAGCGGTGGGGATTGGAGGAGCCGAGGAGCCCAAACGGTGGCCAGTTCCATGAACACGACCCCTCCCATTTCTGGTGTTGGGATAGCGACCCGAAAAATAGTCACTGGAATGAGAAGATGACTCAGAGGTGGAGCTGGAAGGAGTGCGCAGGGTTTGGCTTCTGGTGCTACCCCTGCGGCACCGCATCCGTTGACGTAAGCGAGGCATTGGCTTAGTCTCTGCGGAGGGCACGAGAAGAGGCGGAGGAGCAGGAGTGAGAGAGGCTTGAGGAAAGCGGAAATTCAAAGAGACTGAGGCAGACAGACAAAGGCCAGAATGAGAGAAGTGCAGATTATCACCAAGGTCTAAGCAGCAGCTCAGCGGGCTTCTTCTGCCAGTCACAGTGCGCACACTAGGGAGCCCAGCAACCGGAGAGCACCTGCAATTCATCGGATGAGGAGTGTCTGAGAAACTAGAGCAATTCTCCATGTTATCAACCTGAATGAAATTGCATCGAAGAATACCCAACATTAATCTCTCATTGATGAGAGCCGAAGGCTGGAGCATTGAGGCACATGTGGAATCGCACAGGGGAGTGGAGGTCGGATCATGAACAACACCAGAAGTAAATGCAATAGATACGTTGACAACATTTCTTAAATGCCATCCTCCAACCGTGACTTGGGTGGGCAGGTGTCTCCACACTATGCCGCACCCAGGTCCCATCACATTAAACACTTCCCACTTCATCCGCATCCGGGATTATTATTGCTAATGTTAATATTATTGTTATAACTATAATTATTATTACCAATATTATTATTATTATTACTATAATTATTAAAATCACTAATGCTAATATTATTATTACAAATATTGCTAATATTATTATTAATAAAATTATTATCTTTGTTAATATCCATATTAATATTAATAATATTATTATTGTTAATTTCATTGTTATAATTAAAATTAATATTATTTTTATTATAATTATCAATTGTAATATCATTATCATTAACATTAATATTATTATTAATATTGTAATTATTAATGGTGTTAAAACTATTACTATTGTTAATAATAGAATTAAAACTATTAATCTTATTATAATTACCAACGTTATTCAATATCAAACCTACGTCCATCTGAGAAATCAATGGATTCAATCGATTAGAGAACTCGCTACTGGTGCCAGCACCAACCCACTCAGCCGCGGAGGAAACCCAGGTAGAGGGGTTCGAATATCCAACTGTCGAATCTAGGATAGAGGACGAATTACAGCCACCATCCGAACAAACAGAGGCTTCCAACTGCACAGGGCCAGCAACAATGCTATCATCTGTGGAGGGGCTCGACGATCCAGCTAACGGGTTCAGTTCAAGGATTGAGGACGTATTGTTGCAACCTACCGTACTAATTGAAGCCTCCAACACCGCAGGATTGTTACTAACAATTGAACAGTTATCCACACCATTAAGAGGGTGGGTTGAACGATCCCAGAGATCCACGACAACACTGTTCGACAACTGGAGTCCTGCATCGTATATTCCAGACGTTGAACGGGTAAGAGAGGCAACGCCTTTATTATCAAGTTTATCATTCGACTTACTGTGATCCAATCAATTCCTTTAGAGCAGAGACTTGCTCACGGTTTACCCTGCTCCGAGAACCGAAAGCAGGACAGGCCTCCAACTTCGCAAGATCCGCGTTTCGACGGGATTGTTCAAACTTCTTTAAATGCTTCTTTTTAGCAGCTTCCTCCAGATGCTCAGCTTTCAAGACAGAAACCGCATCAATCACCAACCAAAGCGAACCTACAACAACAAAAGACAATTCCAGGTGGAGAGAAATAAGTCTTCTGGAAAGGATATCGAGATCTCTTCTCACACCACAGATTTCAGAACAAAGAAGCGCCATACTGGCTCTTTTAAAAATGAGAAGATTCTTGTAGGAATTAAGACGATGCTTAATCCTAGCACAAGAGGGAATGACACATGCATCTCTGCAATGCTTTAAAAACAAAAGATCATCCAATCTCTTAGAAACCTTGAGTCGCGTACGTTAGAAACCTTGGTAAAGTTCATTTACCTTTTATTCAAGGTACTACTGACAAGATCGCCCGGATATTAAGGAAGCATAATATCTCATCTTCTTTTAAACCTTTAAACACCATTCGGGGCTCCCTTAAATCGGTTAAGGACCAGTTGGACCCAAAAAGTGTGAAAGGTGTTTATTTGATCCCGTGCTCTTGTGGGACTCCCTACATTGGTGAAACTGGTCGATCGATTAATAAAATGATCCAGGAGCATTCTGCGGATATTAGGCATGGTAGAACCAAGTCCTCAGTGCTAGCTGAGCATGAGGAGAAGACGAAGCATCATATCTGTATGGAAGACGCTAGAGTCCTTGCTAGGGTTGACCATTTCCATCACTGGAAATTTAGGGAGGCGATTGAGATTGAGAAGAGGCTCTATACGTTGAACAGGGATGATGGATGGAAAGTTAGCAGTTGTTGGATTCCATCTCTTCACTCCCTGTAAGGGTCCTTCCTTTATTTTATTCTTTGGTATTTTTATTTTTATGATTTTCTCATATTATTATTATTCTATTATTTATTTTATTTTATTTTATTTTAGTATTTTATTTATTAAAATAAAATAAAAATAATATATTTTTATTTTTATTTGTATTTTAATTCTAGTTTTTAATTTGATTTATTTATTAATTTATTTATTGATTAAATCCTTTATTTTTATTTTATTTATTTATTTTTTTATTTAGTTATAATTTTTTACTTTGACTTTGATTTTTTTATTTTTAACTTGATTCATGTTTAAAAACTTGTTTATCTTATTTCTTTGAGAGGGGTGTTATTTTAGATTTCAGTTTTGATTTTATATTATTTTTAGTTTTGACTTGTGTTTTTAAGGATGGGGTAGTTATGTTTTTTGGTTCTTTTTATATTTATATTTATATTTTTATTGTTGATCGTTTTTAACTTTTTTAATTTTTCTTAGGTTTTGTCCGTTGCTTCTCTCTTCCTGGTATAAATGTGTATGTCAGATCAGCCAATCTTCATTATCCTGATGATGAACTACATTTGGTAGTTCGAAACGCATCGGTTCCTAAATTTCTTATGTGATTTCCCGGAAGATTTATAATTAAAATGTTATGGATCACAGAAGCTTGCACTCTCGATATACAAATAAGTAACTAGACATGACCTTTCTTATCACCAATGAATCATGTTGACCAATCTCCCAACGAAACAGGGATACTTATTTGACTCAACATTATATCAAATTCCCCACATGGGATTACATACATAATTGGCTTGACCCTCAATAGTCCAAACATGACTAAGTATTACAATGATTACATTATGGGTCTTTTCATGACCTTTACATCAAGAAACATATATGAAATTTATAACCAAATCCAAAGAACTCTATAGTGAGGTAGCAAGGCCATGATATTCATCAACATTAACTATCATACACCATGTAGGATTTGCACCATTGATAGTAGCAATATGAACATCAACAAGCATATCCTTATCATTAATATGAAAAATAAGACAATCTAGCTTCAATATCATCAACCTGTGACCAAATATGTAATTCTTTCAAGCATCACCAAGCAGTTGTAGCAGTAACATATCAATAACCATGTCTTCATGAAACCTACACAACATCATTCTCTTGGCCCATTATCTTCATACAAGAAGAATTATCACACCAAAAACCATTTCACCAATATGCAGCTCAAGTATTCATCCATAAGATCCTAATCTGCAATATTTATGAACTCATCATAATCATCAACCAATCATAAGTTTGTGAAATTAACCTATCTCCTTGATCTCGTATTAATAAGATCAAAATTCTCTTTCCATGTCATATGTATCATAAATTTTTATCAGAAACATTATTAACATTTTATATGCATCTCTTCAAGCAACATATAATCATCATTTATATTTCATCATAAGTAACTTATGCAAAATGACAACAACAACATATAGTCATCATTCAAAACTTCAACAACATGAGTATCTTCAGCAACATTACCAATGATAAGCAACATTATGTATCAAGGAATTCTCAAGCAATCGTAATTCAAACAACGTACTTCTAGAAGCATATAAAATTCCCCCCTCAACCTATACCAAATCTTCATTGTCAAGTCTGATCATATCAACTCATACATCAGTCAATGTTGAAGAATATAACTAGGTTTGGTCTTCATAAATGTACTTGAGTCAATACTTATTTTACTTGTCAAAATAATAAAGAAAATAATTTTATGTTATTATTAAATGACTTATTAAATCATGGGTTTCATGGTTGGGTCATATTTATTCTAGGTCAAAGTCCCTATTGTGGACTTCTCGGTTTTATTCTGAGTCTATAATATTATTGCATATTTAAATTGATCCATATTGGGCTTTGAATAATGCAAATAGGGAAAGTATTGAGTAAAATATGATTTATGAAGCCTCCACATCAATTCAGCCTTAAGGTGATAAAGTCGGTCTCAAGCCTAGGAATTTGAGCTCCTCTCAAGCCTATATATACAGTGGAATCGAACTCACTTGGAACCATGTTACTGCAACACAAAAATTTGATCTGGAAGTTGTAACAAGAGAAATTTTCGAAGTGAAGGAGAAGGAATTTCTGGATTGGGTTTTGGGTACACTTAAGGATCTGAAGAAAATCGAAATTTTGGCACCACTCTCTTTGCATTTAGAGATATAGTTTGGGAGATTGAAGTTCTCAAAGTTTTATTGCAACAGTTGTTGCATTAGGTGATGCTAAGGTGCTACTACCAAGATAAGAGGAAGTAAAAGTTTGTTTTGTTGAATGTTTATGCTTGGAGAAGTTTTATTGGGCCTAAATCGAATTCTTTGAAGCTAGATTAAATTCTCTACCTCAATATCGAAGTCTCAAGAAGTAAGGTCGATGTTTGAGGTCAAAGAAACTAGATCATAGTGCTGCTACTACTGCTGCTGCTGCCAGATTCAAGAAGGATCACAAGGAAGGCTGACTTGGTGTGGAGGAAGTCTGGGTCAAGGTCTAGAGTCTTAAGAATCACTATTGAAGGAAGAATTACTAACTGGTTTTTCCCCAAGAGTGGGGTTTTCCCCCAGCTTCTGGCCTACATTTAGTGTCCTTGATCTATGTGTATTTGCTTGATGAACTAATAAGAAGAAATATAATAATAACATAACAAGAAAAAAAGAATATCACAAGTAAATAATTAATAAGAAGAGGATCTTTCTGTCTTTCTGATTCTGTAACATGGTATCAGAGCTTTGGTGAAAGAAGAAGGAAAAATTCAGTCTCAAGGACTTGATCAAGAAAGTTATAAGAAGTTCAATTGGGGAAATAATTATTCACTATCTTCAAGAAAGATGTCTAAAACTATCAAGGAAGAGAAAAAGCTTTAAGGAGATGCAAATTATAGACCTTGGAAGAAAAGCATTGACATCATCCTCGAAAATAACAAGCTCTTAGATTTAGTCAAAGGAAATATGATAAGCCCTACAAAAGAATCAGTGATGATGATAGGGTGAAGTTTAGAGAACTGGAATTAGTAGCTATGGATTTGATGGTTTAAGGCATAAAGGACAATCTCTTCCCATTCATAACAAATATTGATCATGCTCAGGAAATGTATGAGGGTTTGTCTAAACTATTCACCATCAAGAACATTGGAAAATTGGCAAGCCTGAAGAATGAACTGAGAACTACTAAGATGACAAAGGAGGATACTATTTCCTCTTTCTTTGTAAGAATAAAAAGGATAAGGGATGAGATTTTTGTTATTGATGAAATAGTGCCAGATAAATAACTAGTGATTACAACCATTCTAGGACTACCACCTTCTTGGGGTTCTTTTGCTTCAGCTTTCAACATCTGGAAAGAAACACCCACCTTTCAAGAGCTATGGAAAGCATGCAGTCAAGAGGAATTAAGAGTCTCCATGGTAACCAACAATGAAGAAGTTTCAAATGCTTATGTTGCTCATCATAAAGGAATATTCAAGAAGAAGGAACCAAAGAAGAAGGTTGATCTGTCCAAAATTGAGTGTTATCATTGTCATAAGATGGTACACTATAGGAGTGATTGCCCTAACAAACCTAGGATCAAGAAAAGGGATAGATATCATGATAACATGGCTGAAGAAACATCATCCCCCAAGAAATCAAAGGCCGAAGAAGATTTGAGGGACTTTCACTACTAATCCCATTCTTTCAACATCTGGAAACATAACACCCACCTTTTCAGGAGCTATGGAAAGCATGCAGTCAAGAAGAATTAAGAGTCTCCATGGTAACCAACAATGAAGAAGTTTCAAATGCTTATGTTTCTCATCATAAAGGAATATTCAAGAAGAAGGCACCAAAGAAGAGGGTTGATCTGTCCAAAATTGAGTGTTATCCTTGTCATAAGATGGTACACTATAGGAGTGATTTCCCTAACAAACCTAGGATCAAGAAAAGGGACAGAGATCATGATAACATGGCTGAAGAAACATTATCCCCCAAGAAATCAAAGGCCGAAGAATATTTGAGGTAATTTCACTACTAATCCCATTCTCTCTTATTTTTCATTTGTATATTTTATGTAGTAAAGGTTTAACATCTTCTTGGAAATATATTTCTTTGTTTTATAAGTTTTAGGTTTTCCCTCAAGCTTGGGAGGGATCCCACAACAAATCCTCAAGATAAGTATCTCATTCCCTCTATTTGTATTCATATACTTATTTAATATTTTGATTATATTAAATACTAATCATTTTCCTACCTCTATTCCTTCTCTAGGAATCAATCTGTTGAATGTTCAAGAATCATGGAAAAGGCTTCAAGGATCAAATAAGAAGGCCACACAAGTCAAAATGTTTGTCAAAGAATTAAAGGTATGTCTTGAAATATAAAGTCTTGTTACTCTCTTTGAACTATCCATCTCTATGTTACTAACTGTTGCTATGTATGGTTCTATTGAATCCTAAAAATATTCTTTTTTTGGATGATTCATCACCTAATGAATCTACGCACCTTATACGCCTATTATTGATTATATAAATAGAACCTTAAAGAGGTTCCCTAGAAAACCCTAACCTAAGGGAATGTTAATAATGTATAAAACCATAAACCTATTTAGGGATATTAATGAAGAAGTTTCTATTTGATAATGTCAAGTTTGGGATTTTGATATGATCATGGAAGCTCTAGACTTGATTGAGTTAAAATGATGTTTTTGGAAATCCCGAACCTCTGAAATATGATATAATAAGGGTTTTATTTAACAATGAGCTGAAACCTAAAGTTTTGCTTAGGTCTACAGGTAAAATCCTTTTTATGGAAAGTCCTATGAAACCCTAGGTATATGTTCTCTTGATTGAATCCCTAGCCGAGTCTAGGACAATATATTTCTAATGTAATAATTTTGACTAACTTATGATGTGATTATAATGATGATCTCCTAGATATGTTTGTTGAACTAATTTCTAATGGTCATAAGAATATAGGGTCTGGAAAAAAACCTTAGTCAAAGTTTAAAATATCAAGGATGATGATTGAAAAGCCTAGGGTCTATAAATAAATCCTATTAATGGTTAAATTATCTAGTATGTATGTTCATTTGAATCTATATAATGTGTGTTGAGAATTTATAAATAGAAAATATAGGGTTTACATCGAACTCTAGTGGAAGTTAATTATGATGTGTTTATTAAATTTTAGGTTTTACATTAAACCCTAGTAGAAGATCTTCATGATAGGTTTTGATAATTGATTTGAAATCTAGGCTATGCAACTAACTATAATGAAAGATGATCATGACAATATCTGAGCTATGATTAATATTTATTAAATATTTTATGAATTATAGGATTTGTATGAAACCCTAGTAGAAAGTCTAACATGTGAATTCTAAAGGTTGTTACATGTCTTGTATATATATATATATTGGTTCTAGGGTTTAATAAATGTTGTAGCAAGGTATATTATACCTTTGAAAGAAACATTGAAACCCTAGATAGCATAAAAGACATTATGAAGTAGTTTAGGGTTTATGATAAAATTCCCTAGAAAAATGTTGAAGAGTATATGTCTCTTGTTTGGGTATCTAATATGTATAAAGTTGAAAATGCTTCTGTGAATATGACATGGCTAACTTTATGCTTCTTTATTTTTGGTTGTACTTGCTGTCTAAAGATGTTCAGGTACATCATAAATATGAGAAGTTGATAAGTATGATGAGAAGGATGGAAGCCATGAAAGATTCTCCAACACATAAAGGAATAAGTTGATCTCCCTAGATTAAGAAGGAGCCTGGATAAAAGAAGAAATGGTTATGGTTCTCTAATTGATATATCATGCACTAGAGCAGGACTAACAATCGCAAGTCTTAGTGAAGACCATGAGTAAGAATCACAGTCATGGTTGGAGAATGCTTTGGTACTGCTATAAGAAGGAAAGCATGATCTAATTGAATAGTATGTTGCTACAGGGAAAGTAGGAAAGGAAAGTGTATGAGGAATATTCTTTCAAAGATTCAACTGATAGTCCTACCGAAATTAGCTAAAGAGAAAAATAAAAACCCTGTAGGTTTTCTTTGATTAAATACTTGAATATGTATTACTGATTGTTGGAGGAGGTGAGCTGAAGATAGGCCCCTCTAAGGTTTAGGTCATTGTGAATTGGATTACACCCAAGACAGTCACTGAGGTAAGAAGTTTTCCTGGAGCAACACAATATTGGAGGAAGTTCATTGCTAATTTTTCTTCTGTTGCAGCTATGTTACATGCATTTACTAGTGTTAAGAAAGTCTTCCAGTGGGGAGGAAATTAGCAAAAAGCATGTGATGCTTTGACAAAGAAGATCAGTTCATCCCCAATACTAGTACTACCAGACTTGAGACAACCCTTTGAGATTCAAACTGATGCAACTGACTATGCCATGGGCGTAGTCCTCTTACAACATGGTAAGACTATTTCATTCCATTCGGAAATATTTAATGGTGCAATGATAAATTATCCTACATAAGACAAGGAGCTATATGCGTTGGTTCAAAGTGTGAAGAAATGGAAACATTATTTGATGGGAAAGGAAACCATCTTTCACACCGATCACCAATTGCAATACTTGCAATAGCAAACTGAATTGTAGCAGTCAAGGCACTTTCAATGGATAGGTTTCTTGGAGAAATTCCACTTGGTCATTAGGTATAAGAAAGGTATATACAACGAGGTCGCTGCTATGCTTTCTAGGCCTAATTATTAATGCAACCACTTTACTCAAGAATACTTCTGTTTTGCATGAAAGTTACATTGAACAATATGCATTTGATAATGAATTTCAAGAAATTTATGCAAACTTGAGTCAAGGTTGCAAAGTTGAGGAATTAGATTACCATGTACATAATAACTTGTTGTATCATTTGGGCAAGCTTTGTATTCCACATGGTGAGAGAGTGAATGCCATAAGGGAAGCACACACTTCTCTTATTGGAGGACATTTTGGTGTAAGAAAAACAATGGAAAATATTTAGAGGCATTGTTATTGGCCTTGTACTCTTGAAAGCGTGTCACGTTTTACTAAAGTTTGTTCATTATGTGCAGTTAGTAAGCCTAGAAATAGGAAGTTGGGATTTTACACACCACTTCCAGTTCCTTCACGTCCATGGGAGAGTATTTTTATGGATTTTGTATAAGGTCTTCCTTTTTCAAAAAGAGGTCATGATTATTTGTAGGTAGTTGTGGATAGGTTCAGAAAAATGTGTATTTTAATGCCATGTAAAAATCAAGTTATAGTTGAACAAACAAATCATATTTTCTTTCAAAATGTTTATTTTCATTTTGGATTGCCTAGATCTTTTGTAAGTGACCGAGATTCTCGATTTGTTGGGAATTTTTGGTCAAGCTTGTGGGACTTGATGGACACTAAGTTGAAGAAGAGTACAACCTTTCATCCACAAACAGATGGTCAAACCGAGGTGGTAAACATAACAGACATTCATCTTCTTCAAGGATATTGCAGCAAACATCCTAAGTTATGGGATGAATAGTTGCATTACATTCAACATGCATACAACCATGCAAAACATTCCTCTACTTAAACATCGCCATTTGAGGCACGTCTTGGATACTTGCCAAAATTGCCATTAGATTTCATTTTTGGGAAATATGTAGCTATCGATGGACATAGAGACATAAATAAAGCAAAGAAATTCATAGAGAAAATTCAGTTGATTCATCAAACAATGCAAGATAAACTAGAAAAAAGTCAAGGAAAGTACAAAGAGAGGCACGACAAACATCGCATGGATCATAAGTTTCAATTTGGTGACAAATTTTGGCTTCACATTAGCAAGGAAAGGCTTCAAGGATAAGTCAAAAAGCTAAAACAAATCCGTTATGGTCCTTCAAAATTCGGAAAAATATTGGTAACAATGCCTTCAAGATTTATTTTCCTTCATAAATGAAAATTTATTCAGTTGTTAATGTTGAAAATTTGAGATTGTATGAGCCTGCTTTGATTGAAGATCAAGGAGAGAATTTTCAACTGCCATCTATTGAAGATTTTTCTCTAGATTTTTGTGTTGAGCTTCAACAAGACACCATACTTAACTGGAGGACAAGGACATCGACAAGAGGAAGTGTCGAATATCTTCGAGTGGGGCTTAAAGGAACAAATCCTTCAAAATCCAAATGGATTGAAATTGGGAAGGTGAGGGAATTGTACCCTCACCTGTTCAACAACTGAATATGATATTTTGGGATCCAAAAGCTTCCAGTGGGGAGGAATGATGAGGGGCTCCATTTTATGCTGAAAAATCAAATTTCTAAGAATGACTCGAAACCGGAACGACCATGTATTTCTTGTCATTCTGAATCTGGCACACTTTGTTTCACGCAAAATTGACTCCATATGCTCCTAGAAATTAGTTTTGTTCGCTTTGCTAAATAGGAAAAAAAAAAAAAGGACAGGCAGGTGCCCAGTGAACAGTCCATACCACTGATGTGGCATGCTAACTGGGTTGGGTAAATTTTTTATCATTTTCCTTCGATGAATAATGGACAGCCAAGTGGTAGCATTGTATTGGTTGAGAATTTGGGTTATGTGGAAAATTCCTATTAAGTTGAAGTTCGATCCAATGGGGAGAGGACACCTAGTGAAGCCTAGGGCCGCCACGTGTCCCCACCCTCCACGATGGTGTGGTGTAAAAATTTTGGGTTGAATACATGATGATGGCGTGAAGGTTCGACCCTACGACCTCCCACATGCCAGCGCCACACGTTACCATTCCGCCACACCTTTAGGACTTAACCATATTATGTTCACATATATATTTAAAATTTTAAATGTTCAACGGTGGGGGAAGTGAGGGACAACCCCCAAATCATGTGACCTTAGCGCATAACCATCCAGGGAAGACAACACTAAGAGCGGGGATTAACACTAATCCTCTATTAATTAGCACATAATCCATATTTATTAAACTAATTTGGGGTTATCCCCTAAGTGCGGGTTAAGCGCTAAGAATTTCTTAATTAGCGCTAACCGAAGTTAATTAATTTAATATGGATTAACTTGGTGACCCGCTAATTTCGCCGAAAACTTCCAGTTTAACTCCAGCTAATTGGATTTAGCTCCAATTAGCTAAATTTAGGCCTGAAATTGTGGAGAAAATGGAAATGGTCATAAATTTTAGAGTTTTCGACCAAATCAGGTGCAAAAAGAGGCTAGATGACCATTTTTGGGAATTTTGGACTCATTGGTGTAGGTTTCAGGAGAAAAAAATCATTGTAAATAGACCATTTTAAAACTTTGAGCATAATATAGAGGCCCAAGCCATGGAAGCTAGACCAAGGAGATGCAACCCAGGAGGGGTGAATGTAATATCCCCAAATGGGATATTTTACTAAATTTGCATGAATTTACTTAAACCCGAAATTATGCCGTAAAATCAACATGCATTTAACAGAAGAATGCCATGTAAAATAAAAACATATAAAATATTGCAATACAATACCACTTAGAACAGGAAGAATCTCAACTTTTATTATAAATAATAACGGGATTTACATATAGATCTGACCCAGAAAAAGCTGAGATGGAAAACTGGCCAACAATACAATCTGTTGTACCGCTACACGACGATGGCCTCTAAAACTGAACTGCTGCACTCTCCCTCTGGCAACAGCTGCCACTGAATCCACTGAAGCACCTGTTGAAGATCTGAATGATCCTCACTCCAATATCGCTGAAGCTCTGCGAAACTTCTGAATGAAGTCTCCTCAAGGAGAGTTGGGTTTTCGTCCAACACTCACAAATCACCCGAGGGTTTCCGTCCTAGGGCTACGGCTGAAGTAGAGAACCACGTCTCAAACCTCTCATACAAGAAAATGATATGATCCAAAGATATCCCTTAATGGCCTCCTCCCTTTATTTTATAGATCTCTTGGAGCCTTCTATAGCATTATTTTATTATTATTTTATTCATGGAGCACTTTTCCCTCTTATTAAAATATTCCTTTTTAATGCAGAAAAGAGTAAATCGACTACCATGTCTCCTCTGATCATTGAAACTCATGTCCAACTATCCCATCATAGAGGTATCCTCATCCCGGTTCCAATGAGCTATTACATTAAGGTGTTTTGTCATGTAATCCTCCTAGAATGCCACTGTGAGCGTAATTAGCTGAGTTAAGCCCATAAATAACTCAAATTTCTGAAATTTTTTGAAATGCATCGGAACGAAAGCCAAATTGCTCGGATAATGGAATATATCAAGCGAATGCCACACAACCACATAGAAACTCCTCAAAACTCCTCCAAAAATCCCCTGGGCCCGCTGATGATACCAACCTAAACCTGTGACCAGTCTGCTCCTAACTCTGGAAGTCCATCTTAGCCCTGTCATAGGGGACACCAAAAAAAGGAATATTACAGAACTTTCACCCCAAGATTGCTTGCCCTGAAGCAATCGAAATATGTGGGCCACTCTGGTGGCTCGCCACAGCTGAGACCTAATGTCCAGATCCCATACAAACCTCTGGGTGCTGCTATGCACTTGTGTCAAACCACTCGGAATAGACCTCTCAATGCTGGGATCCCAAACTGATCTCTCACTGTACCATCCAACAAACAATCCTCCCGGATCCCAACGCCACCATGGCCAATCATCGCCCAAGTCCCACAGCTCAGACTGTGCACTACCTCTGGCTATAATTGATGCTCTAATAGGTGAAGACCATGACTCCTGCTTTGTTGTATCTATGACTGTGTAAGCTGCCCCATCAACTGTGTACCAATTCATCACCTCTCTCCAATCCAATCCCTGACTAAATCCAATGTTGATCCTGCTCTCCTGAAACCAGGATGGCATGTTGAAGAAATGTCGATATGTGCCCCACTGCCAACTGGAATATGTATCATATGTCATGTCTAAGGGCCCCTGCTCCACTGTGCTCCCTACGAAGAATATCGCACCATCAAGAGGGTACCAACTCATGATCTCCTGCCAATCTATCCTGGAAGAGGAATCCAATGTAGCAACAACTGCATACGGAACACACCTGGAGTGTTGTCGCCAGCCCGTAGTCAACCCACGTTGCTCTGTCCTATCTGCCAACGAAATTTATCTGTAGAAGAAAGCCCCTATCTCTACAATGGGCCAAAGTGGGCAAGATATGCTGCAAGCCCCATCAATGTACTCCTGGAGAGTGCTACTCCCTGGAATTACTGCAGCTCTGCTGACTACATGTGCATCTATCTGTACCTCATCAGTGTGTCGGCCCAACGATGGATGCTCCACCATCTCCAACAGCTCATCCCTCTCTTGATCGGGAATGTAGCACTCCTGCTATCTGCTAGCCCCCTGCAGGACTATCCCATCAACCTCCAACATCTCCAGAGGATATGGATCTGCAACTGCTGTCACCGTACTCGTTGTCTGTGCATCTAGCTGCTCCTCCTTAGAGGCTGACCCCAAGGTTAGCCGTATATCCATCATACACTCAATGTGAGCCTCCATCTGCCTCTCCCCCAAGGGACTATCATGCATGATGTGCATAGTATCCTCCTCTGCTAACTTAGGCTCCATAATATGTTGCTCTGGTTGATTCGTCACAAGTGACTCATCACCCAGAGTATCTCTCATGGAGTCCCCTGACTGCTCACCCTGCACACTAGAACATAGCTCTGGTCTACTGTCATCATCTCTGCATGACTTCTCTTGCTCCCCAGAAGCATCCGCATCTTATCTCATGGACTCACCTGAAGAAGAGTCCTCATCCTGGCATACAGAAGGAATTCCATTCTGTTCTGCCTCTGCCACCTCATCTGCAACTCTCAAACATGAGTGATCAGGCCCCCATGGTCCTTTGCAAATGAAGCAAATTCCCTTCCTCCTCAGCTCATTTCTTCTCCCAGATCCACCAAACTGGAGAAACTCCTCCCTGGTCAACTGTCTCTTGAAAAGCTCAATGTTCTGCTCAACCAAACCTTGGGCTAGTTCATAAGCAACAAGTGAGACCAACTATTTCCTCCTCCAAATGCTCAACAACCTAGTCTGCAACTCCCAGCAAGTGGCCTCACGGATTCCCATACATGACGACAGGATGGACTGCATGTGTGCTATGACTATGTCAGAATGATGTCTCCTAATGTTGAAGAAGCATTGGAACATCCGTAGAATCAAGCCATCACACTCAAAGTCAAACATGATCTCATGAGTCCGGGTCATGGCCATGACTTCTAAAACCTTAAGCTTCCTCCCAAATGTAGAGCTTGCACAGTTGTCTAAATCCCGAAAGGTTTCTACTATCAATCTGAAAATTCTTTTCATAATGTCATCATTGTAGGGAGGGAAGGGTGCTGTTATCCTCAAAATATCACTGAAACAAGAGGCAACTATAAGCTTGACTCTTTCACTTGGATGTTCCAAGAATCTAGCTTGTACCAATGCAAGCATAGATGGCTCCAAGGCCTAATTTAAACTCCAATTAGATTTCTCTATCTTTGGAAGACAAGGTTCCAGTTTCTCCAACATGGGAAATTCATTTTCTAATCTTCCGCTCTTTAAGTCCATCCCAAGTGCATAAAGCCAATTTCCCACTTCTCTCTCCTTTTGTAAATTCCTCGGGTGCCTTTGTTGGAGCAAATTATGTGCCTCCTTGGAGAAGGGTCTATTGTTTTGTTTCAAGGAAAAAACTTCTGCATTGTTTAATCTTTTTGGTCTTTGGTTTAGATCGCAACCCATTGAGGCACTGTTATGTTGATTTAGGAGTTGTTTTAAAAACTTCATTGTTTCAATGACATATATGGAAGTAATAGTGGTTTAGCTAGACTTGCACAAGGCAAGCTACAAGCACAAGGTGATGATTGTAAGGAAATCCAACTGCTCCAATAGCAAGTTCCACTAGAAACTACACTGCTACCTGACTTCGACCTCTTATTTACCCATTGAAAACTACTTAGAAAATTCTAGGAATTTGGGAAGGTGATCCATGCCCAAAACCCAGAAAAACCCAGAAAGGGTTTCTTCTAATTCCAACCTTCAAAATCTGACCCTTTGTAGTTTGGCCCTCTTCCAATTTCGTTTTCTGGCATTGCAGCTGCTACTGTCAATCATTGCTCTCCAAAATCCCAGCAAATCTCCTCATATGGCTCTCCTATCAATTTCCCAACACTCCAATTCTAAAATCCCACCAATGAAGCTCCCATAAATGAGCCTCGTCCAATGACTATGTAGGCCCTTCTAACCAAAATAGCCAAAATAGTTGCAACTGAAAATTGGAAACCCGCAGGCTGATCCAAGATTGAAGCTCTGATACCACTGTAATATCCCCAAATGGGATATTTTACTAAATTTGCATGAATCTACTTAAACCTGAAATTATACCTTAAAATCAACATGCATTTAATAGAAGATTGCCATGTA
The DNA here is from genome assembly GCA_034641835.2 of Pinus albicaulis. Classification (NCBI taxonomy): domain Eukaryota; kingdom Viridiplantae; phylum Streptophyta; class Pinopsida; order Pinales; family Pinaceae; genus Pinus; species Pinus albicaulis. Next base: position 1,162,547,888 of record CM076572.1, on the reverse strand, counting down.
AAATAAAAACACATAAAATACTGCAATCTAATACCACATCGAACAGGAAGAATCTCAACTTTTATTATAAATAATAATGGGGTTTACATATAGATCTGACCCAGAAAGAGCTGAGATGGAAAACTGGCCAACAATACAATCTGTTGCATTGCTACACGGTGATGGCCTCTAAAACTGAACTGCTGCACTCTCCCTCCAGCAACAACTGCCACTAAATCCACTGAAACACCTATTGAATATCTGAATGATCCTCACTCCAATATCCTCGAAGCTCTGTGAAACTTCTGAATGAAGTCTCCTCAAGGAGAGTTGGGTTTTCGTCCAACACTCACAAATCACCCGAGGGTTTCCATCCTGGGGCTACAGCTGAAGTAGAGAACCATGTCTCAAACCTCTTGTTGTATAAAATCAGCCCCTACATCCAAATTTCGGCCAGAGTCCCCTCTTTCCCCCTTTATCGTTGCCCTTTCCCAAGCTGGAAATACATTGAAAAAGGGCTAAAATCTTCTTTTAAAGGTCATATAAGGCCTAGCTCCTTTCTCCCCTACCTCCGCACCCCCTTTCATCCATATAGCCAAGCGCTACCCCTTAGCGCGTTTATCGCAAATCGCATGATCACGCTATCGCATTTCCCCCCCCATCGCAAAAGCGCAGTTTCCCGTTTATGTCATTTCCTAGCATCGCATTTCTCATTTTTGCGATCCGCGCTCAACTGGTCACGCCCCTCGCATAGCGCAGAGCGCAGATTCTGGTTATTCCATCGCTCCCTCCATCGCATTTTCTCCACTTGCGAATTCGCGATGTGCGCTATGGGTCCCACTTCCAAAAGCCTTTGCTCCATTGTTTTGTCACGTTTTTCTTTGTAACTCCCACGAAAGTTAATTTCTGAGTTTTGGTGCCGTTAGCATTGTCTCGCCGTTTTTCGTCATCCACCCACATGTCATCCGCTTTTCCCTCCACCATTCACATATTTCGTTTATGTGCTGCATTCGGCGTTTTTGTTTGATGTTTTGCTTCGTGCACTTATCATCGTCCCTTTGTATTACCCCATTTTCACTTCTCATTTCTTTGCTATTCCTCTGTGTTTTTCGCCACCCCGCGTCATCTCATCATCCTCTCAAATCTGTGCCCCCACTTCCATTAACCTCACTACGTCCACTCTCTCTGTGATTAGTCTTATTCAGCAGGCTTTTGTTTTTGTAGGAACTTGTTGTGGGAATGAAATTGGCGGAAAGGATCCGGGAACCACTATGATGTGACCCCCATCGAAGAAAGATATTTCGATCTATAGAACTCTCCAGAGAATCAAAAGGGCACATTTGGATGGATGAAAGCATTAATGCAGCAGCAGATTATTTATGAAGGAGTAATGAATTCAGTGTCCGGCATGAAGAAGGTTTCAAATTTAAATTCAAAACCTGTAGATCGAAAGTACCACGTACAGAAGCAGGCGCCTCAAGGTTTAATTGCCGCAGATCTTCCTCCTCCAGCAAAGGGCCGAATATCTACATATTTTATTATTTATGTCTTGTTTGTAAGCATATTTTCATTCCGAGCATTCATTTCCGGAAATAAGTCGTAAAGTACAGTCATTTATGTTCAGTCATTCATGGTGTAGGCACGAATGTTTTCCGCCATCTGATTCAAAATAAGTCATTAAATGTTTTCCATCTACCTCCTTCTCTAGAATTCTCTATCCCTTCTATAAAAGCGGAAAAGAAAGACATTGTAAGGGTTCCAGATTTCTATCAGCAAACTGTGCAGTGAAAAGGCTTTTGTATACATTTTGTAATATCCTTGTATGAAGGTTCAGAGCCCGTAGGGTCTCAGTGAGGAGGAGTTATAACTGTAATGAGGATTCTGGTCTTTGGTATCTCACAGTATGTAATTTCTCTTATGTGTTAATACAACATCTCTTTTCATGCTAACTATCTTCTTGTATCATGTTCTAGAATGCGAGTGGCTCACTAGTTTGCAGTAAGGATTCATCCTAGTTGATGCCCTTTCTGGAATTAGTCAAGCGCTTTAAATAGGCCTAGTCGTGATATACTGTTCCATGTTCATCTCTTTCATATTTTCTGCTATATTAGTTACTTGAGGAGGGTGCTTTTAAAACGCCATTGTCACATAAGGATTCATAAATTAATATGCCCTTATGTGGTTTTGTTGTGTATCTGGGTATCAGTCTCATGTTAACTAATATCTTCTTTATGTTTCCTCACTCCACTCACTTCCTGATATTTGATTTCTGTGATATATTATTTGAACTGGCCCTCTTTACAGTAAGTTGTCTCTTAATTGTCTGATGCCTTTGTATTGGAATTTTACATGATGTCCCTACACTTTTCTTATCTTTGTATCAGCTTTTGAGAGAGATTGGTCCCATTCAAAACTAATTTCCTTGTTCAAACAAGAGACAGTAAGTGAACTCTTGGACTGACAATCCAAACTACACGAAGAGCTCCTTGCTATATTAAGATGTCCTAGGCACTGGTCTATGCAGCTCTGGGCTGTCTCTAGGAGGTGACAAAATTGTCCACAACACCTCTCATACAAGAAAATGATATGATCCAAAGATATCCCTCAATGGCCTCCTCCCTTTCTTTTATAGATCTCTTGGAGCCTTCTAGAGCATTATTTTATTATTATTTTATTCATGGAGCACTTTTCCCTCTTATTAAAATATTCCTTTTTAATGCAGAAAAGAGTAAATCGGCTACCACGTCTCCTCCGGTCATTGAAACTCATGTCCAACTGTCCCATCATGGAGGTATCCTCGTCCCGGTTCCAATGAGCTATTGCACTAAGGTGTTCTATCATGTAATCCTCCCAGAATGCCACCGTGATTGTAATTAGTTGAGTTAAGCCCATAAATAACTCAAATTTCCGAAAGTTGTCGGAATGCACCGGAATGAAAGCCAAACTGCTAAGATGATGGAATATATCAAGCGAATGCCACCTGACCACATAGAAACTCCTCAAAACTCCTCCAAAAATCCCCTGGGCCCGCTGATGATACCAACCTGTACCTGTGACTGGTCTGCTCCTAACTCTGGAAGTCCATCCTAGCCCTGTCATAGGTGACACCAAAAAAAGGAATATTACAGTGAATTCCTTCATCAAATACCTGTGTTGATGTGTTGTATGGTGATGTAATCTACTTTTATTTGTTGTTGTTCAAACTTTTTTTTATGTTAAATTGTTCATTAAATTAACATGAATAACACTCATGAGACTTGATAATTTGCAACAGAACTTGAACCCGTAAGCACACATAAGACATTGTATTCTGAATCTGAAAGAGTAATTAGCGCAACAACACTAACATACTTCATTCAGATCATTTTTGGTATCAAAGCCTTAGGTTTTTTTGTGTAAGAAGGGATCTAATTTTTTGCAAGTTTGTGTCATGCTTAAAAGGTTAAAACTCAAAAGAGGAGAAGGGAAGCTGGTTGAGAGCCCTGTAGTTGGGTCAAGAGGAACAAGGTTGCCAAAGTCTTCAACACTAGCACATCCTCAAGTTGAAATTGAGTCTTTAGTGAGCATGTCTCATGAAGGAGAACCTACCATGATAGAAGATGAGAGAGAATTTAGGAAGGCATTCTTTGATATGACTGACATGGTTAAGGTCCTCTATGAGGAGAGGAATTTAAGGATGCAAGGAGAAAGTTCAAGGCCTCCAAGAGGAGAGGGTTATCCAGGAGGAGGAGGCCATGGAGATGGTAAGAAGCCCCCATCCACTCCACCATCGTTCTCACCACCATCTTCACCTTCCTCATCATCATCCTCCACTACCACAACCCTTCCATCTGTTCATACACATACTTCAAAAGGAGCTGGTAAATCACCCTTACTTAAACTTGATGTTAAATTTGAGCTTCCAATGTATAATGACAAAGTGGATGCCAAGAAGATGGATAATTGGATTTGTTAATTGGAGGTTTATTGCAGAATTCAGAACCTTCAAGAAGATGACATAAAGATTCAATTGGCTTCCTTGAGAATGGAGGGTGCAACACTTGTATGGTGGGAAGCAAAGACACAAGAGGAGATTAAGAAAAAGGGTAAAATCTCAATGTCTTGGTCAAACTTTATTGTTGCCATTAAAAGGAAATTTTATCCTCTAGATTACATGGAAAAATATATTACGAGTTGGAAAAATTTTAGACAATTGAAAGGTCAAAGTGTGCAAGATTACACTCATGAATTTAGGAGAAGAGCTCTTATGTTAGGTGTTGATTTTCATAGCCAGGAAACTTTGCTGAAGTACATAGGGGGTTTTCATAGTTATCTGAAACATACCATCCTCATGTTTAATCCCACTAGTCTAGATGAGGTATGTGTGCAAGCTACACACCTTGAGGCAAGAGGGAAAAACGTAAAAGAAGTGGGTAAAAAGAAACCATTCAAGGGTGGCGAAAAAGAAATGGTTTCAAGGGTAAAAATAATAATATTACATCCATTAAAAAAGAGGGGGATAAAACCACATGTACTCATTGTTCCAAATAGGGTCATAATGAAGCCCACTGTTGGAAGCTTCATCCATAATTGAGGCCTAAGAAATTCAACAACAAGGGGAAACAAAATACAACCGCTACTACACAACAGGATCTTGGATCCGACTCAGGAGATGAGACTAAAATTGCAGCCATGTTCAAAAAGGGAAAAGAAGCCATAACAAGTACTAGTTCATCAAATTTTCACAGTAACACTCCAAGTGAAGAAACAAGAATAGAGTTGTTTCATGTAAGAGTGATCTCAAAACATACAAAAATTGACACACTATTTGATAGTGGGTCTCAAGTGAACTTAATATTTGAAGACTTAGTCAAGAGGCTTAATATTGAAACCTTACCTCATCATAATCCATACCCTTTGGGTTGGATAACCAAGGATACAAATTTACAAGTTACAAGAAAATGTATTTTCCGGTTTGCAATTACCACAAACTTTATTGATGGAGTTGAGTTAGATGTTGTACCGCTTGAAATATCAGGAATTGTTTTGGGTAGTCCATATCTCTATGACAGGAAATAAATCTTCTATCGCCATGATAAAAAGTACCACTTGTTAAAAGATGGAGTGGAATATATTGTGAGAGCTCATCGCAAAAAGCTAAAACTCTCTTTAGTTAACGCTGGGAAAATGAAGAGGCTAGTAAATTTAAGCAAAACCTTTGTGCTTCTTATGATCAAACAAAATAATGATAAGGATTTTGAATCTTTTGAAGGTTGTGATGATAAATTAAAATATTATTTGTTTGATGTGGTAAGTCAACATGGCGAGATGTTTCAGGAACCAAAGGGGTTGCCTCCCAAGAGGGGAATTCAACATGAGATACAACTGCAGCAGGATGTTCCATTCCCTAACATTGGCATGTATCGCATGTTGATAATGGAAAGTGCAGAAATCAAGAAGCAGATCCAAGAATTTTTGAATAAAGGTATCATTCGTCCATCTACCTCGCAATTTGGTTCACCAATTGTATTAGTGCCTAAGAAGGATGGAACATGGCGCATGTGTGTGGATTTCTGTGAGGTCAGAAAAATCACGATAAAGAATTGTTATCTGCTCCCAAGGATTGATGATTTTCTTGATCAATTGAGGTATGCAAATAATTTCACTAAGTTAGACTTAAGAAGTGGTTATCATCAAGTTATAATAGTTGAACATGATATATGGAAGACCACATTTAAGACTAAACAAGGATTTTTTGAGTGGCTTGTTATGCCTTTTGGTATTTAGAATGCTCCAACTACTTTCATGAGAGTTATGAATGATGTATTGAGACCATTTCTTGATGAGTTTTTCATTTTCTACTTAGATTATATTTTGATATTCAGCAAGTCAGGATAAGAACATGTTATGCATGTAAGAAAGGTGCTTGATGTCTTGAGAAAAAAACAATTGTTTTTGAGGATGTCAAAATATGAATTTGGTAAAAAATTCTTTAGTGTATTTGGGACATATTGTTGGAGGAGGTGAGTTGAAGATAAACATCTCTAAGGTTGAGTTCATTGTGAATCGGCCTACACCCAAGATAATCACCGAGGTAAGAATTTTTCTAGTAGCGACACAATATTGGAGGAAGTTCATTACTAATTTTTATTCTATTGCAACTCCGTTACATGCATTGACTAGTGTTAAGAAAGTCTTCTAGTGGGGAGGCAATCAACAAAAATAATTTGATGCTTTGAAAAATAAGATTAGTTCGGCCCCAATAATAGCACTACTAAACTTGAGACAACCCTTTGATATTCAAACCGATGCAAGTGAATATGCCATGGGCACATTCCTCTTATAACATGGTAAGCCTATTTCATTCCATTCAGAAATGTTTAATGGTATAGTGCTAAATTATCCTACATATGACAAGCAGCTGTATGCGTTGGTTCAAAGTGTGAAGACATGGAAACATTATTTGATGGGAAAGGAAAATATCATTCACACTGATCACCAATTGCAATACTTGCAATCGCAAACTAAATTGCAACAGTCAAGGTACTTTCGATGGATGGGTTTCTTGCAGCAATTCCACTTTGTCATCATGTATAAGAAAGGTATATACAACAAGGTTGCTGATATGATTTATAGGCCTATTATTAATGTAGCCACTTTACTCAAGAATACTTCTGTTATACATGAAAGTTACATTGAACAATATGCATTTGATAATGACTTTCAAGATGTTTATGCAAACTTGAGTCAAGGTCTCCAAGTTGAGGAATTAGATTACCATGTACATAATAGATTGTTGTATCATTTGGGCAAGCTTTGTATTCCACAGGGTGAGATATTTAATGTCATAAGGGAATCACACACTTATCTTATTACAGGACATTTTGGTGTAAGAAAAACAATGACAAATATTCAGAGGTATTGTTATTGGCCTTGTATGCTTGAAAGTGTGTCACGTTTTATTAAAGGTTGTTCACTATGTGTAGTTAGTAAGCCTAGAAATAGGAAGTTAGGATTGTACACACCACTTCTAGTTCGTTCAAGTCCATGGGAGAGTATTTCTACGGATTTTGTAGGAGGTATTCCTTTGTCAAAAAGAGGTCATGATTATTTGTATGTAGTTGTGGATAGGTTCAGCAAAATGTGTATTTTGATGCCATGTAAAAAGAAAGTTACAGGTGAACAAACAAATCATCTTTTCTTTCAAAATATTTGGGTTCATTTTGGATTTCCTACTGCATCTATTGTAAGTGATCAAGATTCTCAATTTGTTGGGAATTTTTGGTCAAGCTTGTGGGACTTGATGGAAACTAAGTTGAAGAAGAGTAAAACCTTTCATCCACAAATAGATGGTAAAACCGAGGTGGTCAATAGAACAATCATTCATATTCTTCTATGATATTGCAGCAAACATCCTAAGTTGTGGGATGAACAGTTACATTACATTCAACATGCTTACAACCATGCAAAAAATTCCTCTACTCAAAAATCGCCATTTGAGGCATGTCTTGGATACTTGCCAAAATTGCCATTGGATTTAATTTTTGGGAAATATGTGGCTATCAATGGACATAGCGACATAAATAAAGAAAATAAATTCATTGACAAAATTCAGTTGATTTATCAAACATTGCAATATCAACTAGAAAAAAGTCAAGGCAAGTATAAAGCGAGTCATGACAAACATCGTGTGGATCATAAGTTTCAAGTTCATGATGAATTTTGGCTTCACATTAGCAAGGAAAGGCTTCAAGGAGAAGGTTAAAAGCTGAAACCAATCTGTTATGGTACTTTGAAAATTCTGGAAAAGAATGGTAACAATGTCTTCAAGCTTTATTTGCCTTCATACATGAAAATTTATTCGGTTGTTAATGTTGAACATTTGAGATTGTGTGAGCCTCCTTTCATTGAAGATCAAGGAGAGAATGTTCAACTGACATCTATTGAAGATTTTTTTCCAGCTTTCTTTGTTGAGCTTCAACAAGACACCATACTTGAGGACAAGGACATCGATAAGAGGAAGTGTCGACTATCTTCGAGTGGGGCTTAAAGGAGAAATCCTTCAAAATCCAAATGGATTGAAATTGGAAATGTGAGGAAACTTTACCCTTACCTGTTCAGCAACTGAATATGATATTTTAGGGTCCAAAAGCTTCTACTAGGGAGGAATGATCGGGGGCTCATTTTTATGCTCAAAAATCAAAGTTCTGAGAATGGCTTGAAGCTTGAACGACCGCGTAGTGCTCGTCATTCTAAATCCGGCACACTTCGTTTCGCTCAAAATGGACTCTGTATGCTCCCAGAAATGAGGTTTGTTTTCTTTGCTATACAGGAAAATAAAAAAAAGGACAAATAGGTGCCCTGTTAGCAGTCCGTATTGCTGACGAATGCTGACGTGGCATGTTGATTGGGTAGGATCAAAATTTTGTCATTTTTCTTTGGCGAATAATGGACTTGCAAGTGGCAGCATTATATTAGTTGAGAATTTTGGTTGTGGAAAATTCCTATTGGGTTGAAGTTCGGTCCAATGGGGAGAGGACACGTGGTGCAGCCTGGGGCCACCACATGCCCCCCTCCATGATGGTGCGGTGTAAAATTTTTTGGTTGAATACCGGATGGAGGCGCTAGGGTTTGACCTCGTGCCCTCCCACACAACACCGCCACATGTTACCATTCCGCGATATTATTGAGATATCCTTTAAAAAAATTGTTCACTATCTCAATTTTCCCTTTAGATTGAGGATGATATGATGAGCTATGAGCTAATTGAGTACCCAAACAAGAAAATAATTCTGTCCAAAAAATTTCCTGTAAAAATGGGATCTCTTCCACTTACAATAATCTTTGGGTTTCCATGTAGCTTTTGAATTGTTTCCATAAATGCAGTAGAAACCGTACTGGCTTTAAATGGATGCGATAATGCACAAAAGTGTGCATACTTGGTAAGTTTGTCAACTACCACCATGATGAAAATATTTCCTTCAGATTTAGGTAAATCTGTGATAAAATCCATTGAAACCTCGTGTACTCCAAAGAAACATTTGGAGGTTTTTGCATATAATTGTTTCTCCTCCAATAGTTTGAGCATCCTGTCAACATGTTAAACATGATCCTTCCAAGACATTTTTTAGATTAGTATATCATCAAAAAATATTAACACAAATTTTCTAAGGAAGGGTTTGGAAATGGAATTCATCAAACCTTGAAATGTGGAAGGTGCATTAGTAAGGCCAAAAGGCATGACCAAAAATTCATAATGACCCTCATGAGTTTTGAATGTTGTTTTCGAAATGTCTTCGATATTAATTCAAATTTGATGATATACATAACGAAGATCCAGCATGAAATAAATTTCTTCATGTAATTCATCTAATAATTAATCAATGACAGGGATGGGAAATTTATCTTTGATAGTGAGATTTTTGAGCTCCCTATTATCTAGACACATACGACATGATCCATCCTTCTTGTGCACCAATATTGCTGGATCAGAGAGAGAACTTTGACTAGGTTGAATTATACCAGTCTCTAGCATTTATGCAACCACACGTTCAATCTCACTCTTTTGAGCATAAGGATATCTGTAAGGCCTGATGTTTGGAGGAACAATTCCTGGAATCAAATGAATAACATGATCATGATCACGAATAGGTGGTAGTATTTTGGGATTCTCAAAAACCTTGGAATGATTGTTCAATACTTTTTGGAGATATGGAGAAATATATGATTTCGATGTTTGAAACTCTAGTGAGCATAATTGTGGAATTACGCATCGTTGTTCTTTCTTTAGAATATTTTTTATGTCATTAGAGCTGATTATATTTTTTGGTTTCCCTATAATACCCCTTAATTCAACTTTCAATTCCTTCCCAAAAGAAAATTCAATAAAAGTTCTTGAAAATTAAAATTTATCGAACCAAAATATTGTAACCATTGAACTCCTAGTACCACATCAACACCACCCATTGGAATGGAAAGCGTTGGGCTATTCAATGCATATTCCCCCATGATTATCTTGATTTTATGTCACTTTCTAGAGAAATTTATATTTCCTCCATTTGCAACCATCACTTGACACTTTTGTGCGGGATATAGGAAACAATTCAATTCCTTGGCTATCTTACAATGAATAAAATTATGGGTACTACTCGAATCAATCAACACTATTACCTTTTTCTTATTGATATGTCCTTCTATCTTGAGAGTTTGAGGAATGGTAATCCCTGCCAATGCATTAAAATATATGGTCGAATTCATATCTTCTTTCTCTAAGACCGGTTCCTAGTGTATATCCTCTTATTTTGAAGTTTCTTGTTCCTTTTCTTCCTCCTCTTAAAAATCTATGTAAAATAATTTCTTCTCAGCACACTTACGACCTTTAGTCTATTTGCTATCAAAACTGTAACAAAGCCCTTTTTCTCTTTTTTCTTCCAAATTTTGTGGTGTCAACCTTGTAGGTTTTGGAAGGCTAGGAGTAGCAACACTTCCATATTTATAGTTGTGAGTGGTAGGCTTCCTTATTTCCATAATTTTTCTTTCCAATTTGAATGCCTTCTCCAATGTATCATGTTCCCAAAGGCGAACCTGATGTTGGATGTTATCCTTTAAATTCCCTATGAAGACATTAATCCTATGTTCCTATGGAATATATTTTACCTTTATATTCAATTTTTGGAATTCCTCAATGTGCTCTATCATTGAACCCTTTTGTTTGAGATTTATCAATTTACTAAAGAAGGTGTTTTTCTTTGTATCCTCATAATGTGCTATCATTTTTTCCATAAAAATTGATCAAGTGATAAGTGGTTTACGAGAACAAAGCCATCGATACCATACAAACTGATTTTGTTCTAAATATAAAGTTGCAATGTGTACCTTTTGTGTGGGTTGCACATTATGGAGTTCAAAGTATTGGTCCATTTGTAGTATCCATGTTATAGGATCCTTTCCATAAAAATTCCTCATATCAATATTTGGAATATGGTGGGCTTTAGATCCAACGTTAGAGTCTATGAAATCATGATTAACATTTCTTTTGTTCTCATCATGAGTGTCCTTTACTATCTTTTCACCATTACGAAGCTTTTCTTGTAGCAACTTTGTCAAACCTTGATTAAAACCTTCAAGTTTTTCTTCTATAGCTTCCATGTCATCCATATTAGCTTCTATGTCTATTTTTAAACCATCCTTGTCACCTTTTAGTTCATATTTTGTTGCTCTTTGTGAGAGTGAAATTTATTGCACTTGGTTTCGTAATTTTGATATATCGTGTTGTAATTATTCCTCTTCATGCGCCATAATAGAGTTTTCTAAGGGCTTGATGGGTGTAGAATTATTTTTTGGAGGAATTTTATAACCCAATACAGATATATATGCTTCAATATGCCCTTGGAATCACTTCAAACTGATTTTTCAAACAAAAGTTATGCAAGTTTTGTTCAAAAATACAAATTGTTTTCTTGCTTTTAGCAGCTCTATACTGCAACGGTTTTAACTCTATAATTTCGGATCTCCAAGATCTGAAATTTGGTCTTGTGTTAACCCTCCGAGTCTTCTTTCCAATGCCATAGGTCAAACCTATTTTTGATTCTTCAAGGTAAAGTTATGACTAATTTCCCACAATGACCTAATTATGGGTTGGTTGAGCATAGAAAACTTGTATGGCATGCCATATGTCACTTTTTTTACCTTAAGCTTTGAAATCGATATACAAGAAACTACAGTCTGTGAAATTTCGACCGTTTTTTACATAATTCCAATCTGATGTCTGAAACGAAATTTATGACGATTTTCCCTCGGCCACTTGTTTGAGATGAAATTCTGGAGCCTGCAACAACCCTAAATTTCTTAGATAATATCTCCGGAAATATAGCGAACCAAGATCTGAAATTTTTATAAGACGTTCCTCTAGATTTTGGCTAAAATGGGTTTTTTTTTTCAGTTTCTGACCCTTTGTAGAAAACAAGTTATAGTAAAAATACCAAGATGACATATTTGTAGCAGCAAAACCCTAGAATCCAAAGCTCTTATACCAAATGTTATAAAACCAACTCACAAAATAGAAGAAAAGAGATAAAATACTCAGAGTTAGCCTCGTCGAGGGGGAAACCTCCTTTAAATTACATAAATGAAAAATTCTTAGATGATACAAATGACAAAACCTCCTTTCTATATATAGGAGTCAAATGGGTCACAATATAATCCTAGCCAACATAATAATAACAATGTAAGGGCACAAAAATAACAATAGTGGGATTCTATGGGCACAATAATAAAAATATGGGGACTACATGGGCACAACAATAACAATAAGGGGGCTATACTAACAATAAAAATGAGGGGATACACTAGCATTATAGGGACCTAGTAGTGGCTTTAATGGTTGTTCTATTATAGCTATTATTCTAGTTATATGTTGGTTATAAACATGGTTTCAAGATAGACTTTGGTTATGGCTCTCATCATATTTTGATTGGTAAATGAATGGTTGTTAAATGCATTACCTAATAGATGTTGTTGTAGCTATTATGAGAGGGAAACAAAATTTCTTGATGATTTTCAGGTAAGTATGAGACCCTTGTGTTCAGATATGTATTTATAGCCTAAAGATTACATGTTCTCAATGTGTTTGACGAAATTTATATAATGGTTAGGCCTTGTTAGGTCAATTTCATGTCCAAAGTTTTTATTAAAGGCTTTTTTCCTGTGGTATTTATTTTTTTGGAATGTTTCATCAAGTTTTGGGCAGTGGCCTGGAGACTAGCCCTGAAAAAGTGGCTCAGATCTCGCGATCACATGCATAAAAATGGGTGAAAAAGACTGCAGTCACTCCCTTATAGGCTTATGCATGTGACTGGAGGGTTACAGTCAAATTTTAGTAGTGTTGTACTAGCGTTTGGGAGTCCAATACATTGAAAAAGAGGCTTAACTCAGGGTTTGGGCACTTGGAAGGTGGTCTAGCCCTTGGGGGTCTTGTAGCACCTGAGGGGAGTCAATAAGGTTTTGGTTTTTTCGATTCCACTTCCTTAAGGTGACCTAAGAGGTTGAGTCATATCGTAGTAACTCCTTGTCACATATTTACCCTGGTGGAAAAGTGAAGCTGGTTAAGTGTTGGAGGAGGCAGTTACAACAACTACAACACACATTCAAAAAGATGAGCAACAAAGACAATGAAATAGTTCAATTAATTTAGTACATATTAACATAACATATACAAAAAAATTCCAAAGAATATGTTTACAATATTCAATATACATGCACGAAAATGTGTTGGCTCAATGAGATTTAATTATTAGGTGAAATATCCAACTACAAAATTACAATGGCTGATCAGAGGCTTAGTATTTAGCTCAAAAATGAAAGTGATCAGAAATGTTCCAAACTAGAATGACCAGATAGACCTCATCACCAGGATTCCAACGCAACTCGTTTCATCAAAATCCGAGTTCGTATGAGTAAGTTATGGTTTGTTGTTCATTTTCTCAAACAGGTAAAGAATGTGCAGAACAGTGACAGACTGATGACTTGGTAGTCCAGTCGGCACCTCAGGAATCTTCAGGGAATATTCTTCAATTTTCATCCAATGACACTGTGACAAGTGTCACAAACATATTCGCCAATGTTTCTTGGGAAAATTGAAATTGTTCTCCTAATCCTAAATTTGAAATTTTTATACATGGTGGATTATTATTTTAATTTGGTGAATTTTGGGCCAATGGAGAATGGCCATGCGGCACAGCTGGAGGCTGCCACATGCCCTCCCCCACGGAAAGGTTGGATGGCATATTATTTTCATACAAAGGTTGTAATGGGCACACACACACACACACACACACACACATATATATATATATAGAGAGAGATATTATTCCAAGGTCGAATGCAAAGGTTTGAACCAAATGCTATGGGTGCATATATTATCAACATATATTTTTACACCAAAGTTCATATCCAAAGTCTACTACCATGTCGCATTCAATAAAAAATTTATGACTGGAGGGGCAGAGGTCAGGGTCGACCTCGTGACCTCCCCCAGACTAGTGCCTGTGCTTACCGCCACACCATCTATGAGTTCCTTACCCCATAAGGACTCAACATGTATTTAAATTTTGTATCACGCCATGTTTGGGGTTCGGAGGGGGCCAGCCCTGCGGGCCATCCCCCTCCCATGTGATCGACGATGAAGACCAAGAGCTAACAACTATTCCGACGGGAGATTATTAACGAAGTTAAATCGTGTTATTACCACTAATTCATGGTTAAGCCACGTTAATCCGCAATTATGGCATTAAAAGTGCTTAGTGCTAAATGCGCTATTAACTGCACTTTAATCTCTGCTTATATTTAATTAAGTAAGGGATTAGCGTAGAATTTGGTGGACCCGCCAAATGTGGCGGAATCTCCACTTTTAGTGGAGTTAACTAGCAGACTTCCAGTTTTAGTGGAGAAATACTAGGAAAAAATGGTTTTGCCATAACTAAGGAAATTTTCAACCAATTTTGGCTCATGAAGAGTCATTCTTGGTATATTTTGATGTTTTGGAGCCATTGGAGCAGGCTATAGAGGCAATAGGAGACTGTAAACAACACTTTTACACAATTGAAGCTAATATAAAGGCCCAAGCTATGAAGTTGGACCAAGGAGATGTAGCCCAGGAGGGGTGAACTCCTTCATAAAAAACATGTGTATTTGACTCAGTTGGTTGTGTTTGCTCTATTTTTATATTTTTTTGTTCAACATTTAGTTTCCATGCTTTTATGTTCATGAAACACACTTAATTTCATCAAGTTTATTGAATTGTCAATCATAAGCACATGTATAAACCCTTGTATCAGAAGAAAACCAAAGCAATTTCATGTTAGATATGAAACTGATATTAGCATAGCATTAACTAACAATCAATTTCAGTTCAAGTTGGTATCAGAGCACAAGGTTTCTAAGGGTTATTTTCTTTCTTTTCTTGAGATTATGCAAGAAGGGTTTGAATAGTTGCAATTTTGTGATGCTTACAAGGTTGAAGTTGCAGACAGGAGAAGGGAAGATATTGGTTGTTAGTCCTGAGATTAGGACAAGAAGAAAGAGAGTTGAGAGAGCATCATCTTCATCCAAATTTCCACTCAAATCTGCACATGAAGCACCTCAAGTTCTATCTCCAATAGTTGATATTGAAGAGGCACAAATTGCACAAGAAGCTGAAGTGATTGAAGAGGTACAAGCATCAGAGGTTGAGCTTGAATCCTTAGCCATTATGTCAGGTGTTGGAGGGACTCATGGAAATTCAGAAGAATAATATGTGAAGAGAGACTTCAAAGACATTCAAATAATGGTTAAAATCATGTTTGATGCATTCACTGCAGAAAGAGCAGGAGAAGTTTCTAAGCCTCCACATGGAGAAGGATCTTCATATGGTAAGAAGGATGAAGAGAATAGCTCAAAAGGAAGTGGAGGAAATCCACCTCCATTTCCACCATCCTCATCATCATCTTCTTCTTCAACATCTTCATCTTCCACTTCTACCACAAAAACCACCCACACTCATTCAAAAATCCCAAGAGGAAAAACTCCATTACTCATGTTGGACATCATGTTTGAACTTCCCATGTACAATGGTGAGGTAAATGCAGAGAATTTAGACAACTAGATCTTTCAATTGGAAGTATACTACAGAATTCAGAATCTACAAGAGGACGACATAAAGATCCAATTTCCTTCATTAAGGCTAGAAGGAGCAACACTAGTTTAGTGGGAGGCAAAGACTCAAGAGGAAATGTGAATTCATGGTAAGATATCCATTTTTTGGGTTGAATTTATTTCCTCCATTAAAAGAAATTTTTATCCATTAGCCTATATGCAAAAATCAATAATGAGTTGGAAAAAATTTAGGCAACTCAAGGGCCAAACTATTCAAGAGTACACCCAGGAGTTTAGAAAGAGGGCTTTTTTGTTAGGAGTAAACTTGAATTCACAAGACACACCCTTGAAATAAATTGGGGGTTTACATTCCTACTTGAAGCATACTATCCTTATGTTTAACCCAAACAACTTAGATGAAGTATGTGTGCAAGCCATGCGTCTTGAAGCAAGGGGAAATAACATTCAGGAAGAGGGTAGTAAGAAGAATCCATTCAAGGGTAATGGAAAATAGAAGGGAGGGAAATGGAAGGGAAAGAAGAATGCAAGCATCAAGAAAGAAGGGGAGAAAAATACATGCAAACATTGTTCCAAAGAGGAGCATGATGAAGCCCATTGTTGGAAACTACATCTCGAACTAAGTCCAAAGAAACCAAATAACAAGGGGAAATAAAAGATGGCTACCACCACACAACAAGATCTTGGATCTGATTCAAGAGATGAGACCAAGATTGTATCCATGGTTAACAAAGGAAAGGAAGCCATAGCAAGTAATAGTTCCTCAAATAGTCACAACAACACTCTAAATGAAGACACAAGGATAGAATTGTTCCATGTTAGAGTGATTTCAAGTCATACAAAGATTGATGCTTTGTTTAATAGTGGGTCACAAGAAAACCCGATTTCAGAAGACTTGGTCAAATAGCTTAACCTTGAAACCGTACCACATCATAAACCATACCCTTTGGGTTGGATAGTCAAGAATGCCAATTTACAGGTTACAAGGAAATGCATATTTCGATTTTCTAGTACTACAAACTTTGTTGATGAAGTCGAGTTAGATGTGGTTCCACTTGAAATTTCTGGGATTATCGTGGGAAGTCTGTATTTGTATGACAGGAAAGTGGTATTTTATTTCCATGAGAACAAATATCATTTTCTTAAGGATGGGGTGGAGTATATTGTGAGAGCTCATTGCAAAAAAATGATTATTTATATAGTTAATGCATGGAAAATGAAGAGGCTAGTTAATGCAAGTAAAAATTTTGTGCTTCTCATGATCAAGAAAAAGGATGATGTTGACTATGAATCTTTTGAAGGATGTGATGAAAAATTAAAATCTGATTTTTTTGATGTGGTAAGTCAGCATGGGTAGATGTTTCAAGAACCAAATGGGTTACCTCCCAAGAGGGGAATTCAACATGAGATTCAATTGCAACAGGATGTTCCACTTCCAAACATTGGTATGTATCGCATGTCAATTATGGAGATTTTGGAAATCAAGAAGAAAATCCAAGAGTTTCTGAACAAAGGTATCATACACCCTTCTACTTCGCTATGTGGTTCACCAATTGTTTTGGTACCAAAGAAGGATGGGACTTGGTGCATGTGCATAGATTTCCATGCACTGAATAAAGCCACGGTAAAGAATCGTTACCCACTCCCACGCATTGATGATTTTCTAGATCAGTTAAAGTATGCAAGATATTTCACTAAGTTAGACTTACAAAGTAGTTATCATCAATTTAGAATATCTGAGGAGGACATTTGGAAAACTACATTTAAAACTAGACAAGGATTGTTTGAGTGGCTATTCATGCCATTCGGTCTAACAAATGCTCCAGCTACTTCCATGAGAGTCATGAATGATGTAATAACACCATTTCTAGATGACTTCATCACTGTTTACTGAGATGACATACTTATATTCAACAAATCAAGAAATTAACATGTCATGCATGTGAACAAGGTACTTGATGTCTTGAAAAAAGAGCAATTATTTTTAAAGATGTCAAAGTGTGAGTTTGGAAAGACTTCTTTAGTGTATTTGGGACACATTGTTGGAGGAGGAGAGTTGAAGATAAACGCTTCCAAAGTAGAGGTCATTCTGAATTGGCCCAAGCCCAATACAGTTACAGAGGTAAGAAGCTTTCTTGGGCCAGCACAGTATTGGAGGAAATTCATTGCTAATTTTTCTTCCGTTGCAGCTCTGTTACATGCATTAACAAGTGTCAATAAAGTCTTCCATTGGGGAGATATGCAGCAAAAAATCATTTGATGCTTTATAGCAAAATATAAGTTCAGAACCGGTATTGGCTCTTTCAGATCTTAGACAACCATTTGAGATCCAAACATATGCAAGTGCTTATGGCAGTTCTCATGCAACATGGTCAGCCTCTTTCGTTTCATTCTGAAATTTTTAATTGAGTTGTGACTAACTATCCCACCTATGACAAAGAGTGATATGCATTGATACAAAGTGTAAAGAAATGGAAGCACTATTTGATGGGGAAAGATACCATTATCCATATCGACCATCAGCCATTGCAGTACTTACAATCACAGTCAAAGTTGCAGCAATCAAGACATTTCAGATGGATGGGATTTCTAAAACAATTTCATTTGGTTATCAGGTATAAAAATGGAATCTACAATAAGGTTGGTGATATGCTCTCTAGGCATATTGCAAATTCATCTATTATACTCAAGCACAATTTAGTTATGCATGAAAGTTACATTGAACAATATGCATATGATAGTGATTTTGAAGATGTGTACGAAAGCTTGAATCAAGGAAACCAAAATGAAGAGTTAGATTATCATGTGCATAACAGTTTGTTGTATCACTTGGGAAAGTTATGTATACCACAGGGATAAAGAAACAATATCATAAGGGAGGCACACACTTCATTGATTGCTAGAAATTTCAGTGTAGGCAAGACAATAGAGAATCTCCAAAGGTATTTTTATTGGCCACGCATGATTGATAGTGTATCTCATTTTATTAGAGGATGTTATTTATGTGCAATAAGTAAGCCTAGTAATAGGAAACTTGGATTGTACACTCCACTTCCGATTCCTTCACATCCTTGGGAAAGTATCTCAATGGATTTTGTAGGTGGTCTTCCAATGTCAAGGAAAGGTCATGATTACTTGTATGTTGTGGTAGATTGGTTCAAAAAAATGTGTCTTTTGATGCCATGTAAGAAAACAATTACAGCTGAACAAACCGCTCATCTTTTGTTTCAAAATTTTTTGGTTCATTTTGGTCTTCCTACTTCTATTGTAAGTGACCAAGATTCCCGGTTTGTTGGGAAGTTTTGGTAAAAATTATGGGACATCATGGACACAAAGTTGAAGAAGAGTACAACATTTCATCCGCAAACAGATGGTTAGACCGAGGTGGTCATACCAAGGTGGTAAACATGACAATCATTCATCTTCTTAGAGGCTATTGCAGCAAACATCCCAAGTTATGGGATGAACAGTTGCATTACATTCAACATGCATACAACAGGGCAAAGCATTCTTCCACAAATACATCATCATTTGAGGCACGTTTTGGGTACTTGCCAATATCACCTTTGGACTTCATCTTTGAGAAATATGCCACTATATATGGTCATAGTGACAAAGATAAGGAAAGGAAGTTCATTGAGAAAATTCAGTTGGTACATCACACAGTGCAAGAACAACTTGAAAAGAGTCAAAGTAGCTACAAGGCAAGGCATGATAAACGCTGTGTTGATAAAAAATTCCAGGTTGGAGATGAAGTTTGGTTATATATCAGCAAATAAAGATTGCAAGGGGGAGGTAAAAAGCTCAAGCCAATCTTTTATGGTCCATTTAAAATTCTAGAAAATATTTGTACTAATGCATTTAAGCTAGATTTTCCTCCTTATTGCAAATATATTCTATCGTTAATGTTGAGAAATTGAGATTTTTTTAGCCTCCTTTGATTGATGATCAAGGAGATCATGTTCAACTGCCATCAATAGATGATTTCTCGCCAGAATAACTTGATGAACTTCAGCAAGATCTCATACTTGACAGAATAATCAGAACTTCAAGGAGAGGGAATGTTGAATACCTTAGAGTGGGACTCAAGGGACAAAATCTTTCAAAGACCAAATGGATGGAGAGTGAAAGGGTGCATTAGGGGAATTTTGAGGTCTAAAATGGGCCTCCTAAGGAAATAATAAAATAATAGATAAACCAATTAAATAATATTTATGAATTTTCAATTCAATTTTTGCACCACAATCCATGTAACCATAGTTAAATTCAATTCAAAAGTTGTACCAACATAAAATTAATAAAAAAACTGTATTGTTGTGACTATAAATAAGAATGAGTTTTTCTAGAAAAAGTCATTATCATTGAATAACTAATGCATTTGTCCTTTTTACTTAAATAACTTAAAATAAAATATAAATATAAATTGTTAAATTGTTAATTATATTATATGTTATTAATTAAAATTTTTATTATTTAAATTGTATAATAACCTGTAATTAATATAATATATAAAAATAATATAATATAATATAATATAATAAATGTATAGGGATATGCATTGTTTCTTTCAAGAAATATGAAATGACAATAATATATTTTTATTCAAAAAGTGTGAAATGACATTTATTATGAGTACTTTACTTTGACTTTAAAAGTACTTACAGCACTACCATGGTTAACCATGATTTTTTTATCCACCATTGAGAATGTGACAAGTAAGTACCTTTAACTCAAGCAATGCCACCTCAACCATTAGGGATGATGTCATCCCATAAAATGTGATTGGTTCTCATAAAGTGAATTTTGATTGTACATTTTCCTTAGGAGGCCCATTTTAGACCTCAGAATTCCCCTAATGAGTTATTTACCCTCCTGTGAAAAATTGATAGTATATTTTGGGGTCAAAGGATTCTAGTGGGGAGGAATGATCACGGGCTCAATATTTAGCTCAAAATGATATTTATTATAAATTCTCCAAACTAGAATATTTTGGATAAAGCTCATCACCGGGATTCCAACCTGACTCGTTTCATATTATCCAGGGATTCGTATAGGTAATTCAATATTCTGTTGTTAAGTTTTTTTTTTCTAAAACAAAGGAAAAAATATGCGGAGTGACTGTAAGGGATGACAGCGATTGTCAGCAAATCAGCACCTCATAAATCTTCATGGAATATTCTCCAATTTTCAACCAATGAAATTGTGACAAATTAATCACAAATAGATTATCACCAAAGTTGCTTGGGAAATTGAAATCAAAATTGTTCTCCTCATCTAAGTTTGAAAAATTTATACATGGTGGATTATCATCTTAATTTGGTGAGTTTGGGCCAATGGAGAAGGGCCACATGGTGCGGCCTAAGCTACCGCGTACCCTCCCCATGGCAAAGATTTAGATGGCATATTAATTGCATACAAGGTTGTAATGGGCACGCATATATATATATATATATATATATATATATATATATATATATATATATATATATATATATATATATATATATATATATATATATATATATATATATATATTATTCCAAGGTCGAATGCAAAGGTTTGAACCAAATTTTATGGGCGCATATATTATTAACATATATTTTTAAACGAAAGTTCATATCGAAAGTCTATTGCCATGTCACGTTCAATAAAACAAGTTATGACCGGAGGGGAGGAGGTTGGGGTCGACCCCACGACCTCCCCCATACTAGCGACCGCGCTTACCACCACACCATCCATGAGTTCCTTACCTCATAAACACTTCGCCTGTATTTAAAGTTTGTATTGCGCCATGTTTAGGGTCTGTAGGGGGCCAACCCCCTCCCATGTGATCGACGACGAAGACCAGGAGCTAACGACTATTCTGGTGGGAGATTATTAATGGAGTTAAACTGTGTTATTACCACTAATCTGTGGTTAAGCCACATTAATATGTAGTTATGGCGTTAAAAGCGCTTAGCGCTAAACACACTATTAATTGCACTTTAATCTCTGCTTATATTTAATTAAGTGTGGGATTATCTTAGCGGAGAATTTGTCGGACCCGCGAAATGCGGCAGAATCTCCACTTTTAGTGGAGTTAACTAGCGAACTTCCAGTTTTAGTGGAGAAATACTAGGAAAAATTGGTTTGCCATAATTGAGGCAATTTTCGACCAATTTTGGCTCAGGAAGAGTCATTCTTCGTATATTTTTATGTTTTGGAGCCATTGGAGCAGGTTGCAGAGGCAATAGGAGATTGTAAAAAAAACTTTTGCACAATTGAAGCTAATACAAAGACCCAAGATATGAAGCTAGACCAAGGATATTTAGGGTAGGAGGGGTGAACTCCTTCATCAAAAACATGTGTATTTGACTCGGTTGGCTGTGTTTTCTCTATATTTATATGCTGTTGTTGAACATTTAGTTTCCATGCTTTTATGTTCATGAAAAAAACTTAACTCGTGAAGTTTATTGAATTGTCAATCATAAGCACATGTATAAACCCTTGTATCAGAAGAAAACCAAAGCACTTTCATATTAAATCTGAAACTGATATTAGCACAACATTAACTAACAATCAATTTCATATCAATGGTAAGAAACTAGCTCCAGTAATGGAAAGTTAAGTCACTTCTTTCTTCTCCAAGGAATAATATTCTCTCCTATGCTAAGTTAGAGAAGCCAAGGCTAGCTATCCAAATCCTAAGCCTCCAAAATCCCTTTGCTTGAGTTATGAGGTTTCTTTTATAACAAGAGGAATGACCTTTCATATCCCCTATGACTCTTGGGCTACCCTCATGACTCTTGGACTCCTAAATGAACTTAATATTTATATAAGACTCTTTTTTCCTTATGTGACTCTTAGACTTCCACATATTTACAGTTTGTCATCTTCCTATTGACAATACATAACTAAATTCCATATCATGTGACAAGACACGTTAACACCATCGAACTATGTGATGACATTTGTACAAGCCATGACACCTTCCTTGTTGAGAAGATACACCTACCAATGAAGTTCGCTCATGAAAATTCCAAATCAGTATTGAAATAATATATTCTATCTCTTCCTTTCTCATGTAAGAAGTTTCTTGTGATAGGCCTGTGAAAGAATTGAGAAGAAAGGGCTTGATGAGGATGGCACAGTTGAGCTCAGTAGTGGTTGAGGAAGGCACCAATGCTCACTAAAATTTCACCATGTGCTATAAGGAGGGGCTCTTCAAGGTCCAGTGTAGTGGTAAATTGCAAGAGATAGTTTGATGAGGTTGTTGACTAAAACTGCACCATGCGTTAGTATCAAGGGAGTAGAAGATAGTGATAGCATAGTTGAACATGATTGTGAGTAAGGGATGACCCCATTGCTCACTAGAAATGTGCCATGCACAGAGGAGGCAAGGCAATATAATTCTTAGCATAGTGAGGAAGTTTATGGGATAAGGTTTGAGGGCTTTCTGACTAAAATTGCACCATGCACTATGACTGAGAGTTAGAATTAAGGGAGAGCACAATTTTCTTCAATAGCGGTTGACCTTTCTTGGCTAGAAATGTGCCTTGCGCCAAGGGAGGCAGGCAGAGAAAGTATTGGGTGTAATGAGGGTTTACAGTTAGCAGTGAAGGGAAGATTAGGCATTGTTATTGCGGCATGCATTGTACTTGAGAGGGAGGCTTATAGGCTAGTGCAGTTTGCTTCAATAATGGTTGATTATTCACTAGAAATTCTCCATGCACTCAAGAAGACTCACTAAAAGAGGAAATTACACAGTTCACTAAGGAAAGCAAGATAAGGTTGGGTCAATTTTCCTTGAAGGTGTTCACTACACTGTGAGGGGAAAAGGCTTTGTGGCGCAGTTTACTTCTGTAGAGGGACACTATAAATGCTTCATGCACTATACAAGGTAGAATTTCTCAAATCTCAGTGTAATGTGTCAATACAAGAAAGAGGGGTTAGGTGACTATGATTTCAAGGAGCTTACTTTGAAGATGAATCAATGCACAAGTCTATGAGGGAGATATTTCATCAATAATGCTCATGAATAGGCAGTATCTGCCACCTGGTGAAGGGTTGAAGCTTTCATAACTTGCACTAGGTAGTAGGACCAAGAAGAACTCCAAAATGGCTAAGTGTGGGGTAAGTAGAGTAAGCATTAGGGGAATTTTGAAGTCTAAAATGGGCCTACTAAGGAAATTATAGAATAATAGAGGAAATAATAAAATAATATTTGATTACATCATCAAATTTTAGAGGGGAAAATAGAAAAGCTGTTTTTTCAACTCGTATTTTCAACTTATTTCCCCATGTTTTTACTCAAATTTCGAGTGGAAACACTCGTTGGATGTAGAATTGGATTTCTCATCCAAGGAGTACCCATGTTGCATACTTTCGATGGACCCTGCTACAAAAAAAATGAGGAATACATGAAAAATGTGATTGCAAACATGTTTTTTCATGTATTTCTCATTTTTCATGTAGCAGGGTCCAACGAAAGTATGAAAAATGGGTATTCTTTGGATGAGGAATTAAATTTTTCATCCAACAAGTGCTCCTTCTCGAAATTTGAGTAAATCCTTAGGGAGATAAGTTGAAAATACGAGTTCAAAAAGTAGTTTTATTATTTTATTATTTTTTAATATTTTTACTTTTTTAATCCAAAAATGGTGAATCATCCCCCATGGATGACATCATCATCTTGAATCCTATTGGTTCTTATAAATTTTATTTTTGTTGTACATTTTTCTTAGGAGGCCCATTTTAGACCTCAAAATTCCCCTAATGAGTGGGAAAAGCATCCAAACAAGGCTCAAACAATGATCACACACATGAACTCCATCAATACAAGCCAGAGGAATGCACAAGACTCATGAACAATAATAAAACCTTGAAACAAAAACAAAGCGGCACTTAATAGAATGAAGATTTCCACATCTTAGAAATTAATTAACAGAGAAATGAAATACACAAAATATTGCAGAAACACAAATACAAAAACACATAAACCAAGAGCGACACAAATATGCGTGATTCATCCAATTTGGTCTATGTCCAAGGAGAAACATCCAGTCCTTCATTTTATATTATCCAACAAAATGAACAAGTACAACCTACAACAAATCCATTTTAATTTCCTCTTCACTCTCACATTGTCTCCTCTATTTTTCTTGCTTAGAATCATCATTCACAGTCGTAATACAATTCCCTCATTTAAAATGAGTTTTTCCTTATAGTGATAAAAACAATAAATTAACATAAATTCTACCGTCAGATCATCTACCTAATGAACATCCCATATTGACTATGAAATTACAATATTTTACAAGTAAAAAATTCATCTATTTTTAGCTTCGGAAGCGTTACCCCTGAACCCCTATCAGGGGAGCTCAACCCAACTGACAATGATTAAACGGGAGTCGTTTGCACCCTGTTAGGAATAGGGTTCCAACATGGCTGAAACAAAAAACCTCTGAACAATCAAGAATATAATCAGGCTCCACACCCAACATTATCCCACTTGGAGATTTATTATATAAACTCCATCATTGCTTCAATTTCTAGACAATGACTCCACTTGGACCTAGTTGTTTCTCATCTTCACCATCATACTTGAAGACCAATTGAAACTGAGTAGAATATCAGTTTTTCCCTGATTACAACTTTTGTTAACTTATATGCAGGATTTTGGCTGGTGTGTAGATTTTCCAGCTTCAATTGTCCATCTTCCAACACTGACAGTATGAAATGGTACTTGAGATACATATGTTTAGTCTTTGAATGAAATGATAATTTTTTTGCAAGATGAATGGAACTATGTATGTCATTGTATAACCTTCCCATCACCTGCTTATGGCCCAATTCATCCATAAATGTTAGGTCCCTAGATTACTAATGTAGTCCATTATTTTTGTTAGTGTAACCCCCTTCTTGTTATCATTGTACCCCTGTAACCCCCATATTGTTATTATTGTGCCCTTACATTATTATTGTTAGGTCGGCTAGGATTATATTGTGACCCCATGGACTCGTATATATAGAATGAGGTTTTGTCATTTGTATCATCCAAGAATTGTTCATTTATGTAATGTAAAGGAGGTTTCCCCCTCGAAGTGGCTTATTTCTGAGGCTTTGATCTCTCTTTTCTTCTATTTTTGGAGCTGTTTTCATAACATTTGGTATCAAAGATTTAGATTCTTCGGTTTCGCTGCTCCAAACAGGTCATCGTGGAATTTTCACTATAAATTTTTTTCCATGAAATTTCAAAAGCTGAAATTTTTATCATGCGAAGATAAAATCCTGATGAACTTCATGTAAAAATTTCAGATATTGGTTCACAATATTTTCAGAGATATGATATGTGAAACTCAGGGTTTGTGCAAGCTCCCAAATTTCACCTAAAAGAGGTCACCTTGGTAAAATCATCATAACTCTCTCTCTAAGCATCAAATTGGAATTGTGTAAAAAGTGGCCAAACGTAGAGGGATTGTAGTTTCCTGTGTATCAATTTCAGAGACGAAGGAGGAAACAGTGACACTGACATGTCGTACAAGTGCGCTCTACTGAACTAGTCCATAATTAGGTTATTGTGGGAGATTGGGCATAAATTTTACTTGAAGCATCCAAATATGGTCAAACTTGTGGCATTCGAAAGAATATTCAGAGGGATACTAAAAGACAGAATTTCAGATATTGAAGATCCGAAATCACAGAGATAATTCAGTTTCAACATCGAGCTCTCAAAATCAAGAAAAATGTGTGTATTTTTTTCAAATTGCATAAGTCTTGTTTGAAAAATCAGCTTGAAGTGATTCCAAGGGCATATTGAAGCATAGATATCAGTATTGGGTTCTAAAATGCCCCCTTAAAAAGAGTTCAACACCCATCAAGCCCTTAGAATACCCTACTATGTATCATGAATATTAAAAATTGCAACATGATATATCAAAATTACAAGAGCAAGTGCACCAAATTTCGCTCTCGCAAACAGAAACAAAAAAATGAAATGGAAGTTTTGAGGAAAGACGTGGAAGCTAAGATGGATGGTTTGAAGAAAGGCGTGGAAGCTAATATGAATGGTTTGAAGAAAGGCATGGAAGCTAATATGGATGGTATGGAACAAAAAATGGAAGGTTTGAAGGAAGACATGGAAGTTTTGAAGGAAGGTTTGACAAAGTTGATACAAGAAATGATTCATAATGGCAGAAATATAGGAGAAGAACCTCATGATGAGAACAAAATAAATGTTAATCGTGATTTCATAAACTCAAATGTTGGTGGGAAGAACCACCATATTCCAAAAATGGATATGAGGAAGTTTGATGGAAAGGATCCTGTAACATGGATACTACAGATGGAGCAATATTTTGATCTCCATAATGTGCAAAACACACAAAAGGTACGCATTGCAACTTTACATTTAGAACAAAATGCATTTGTATGGTATCGATGGCTTTGCTCCCGTAAAAAAATTGTCACTTAGTCAATTTTTACGGAGGAAATGATAGCACATTATGAGGATACAAAGAGCAACACCTTCTTTAGCCAATTGATAAATCTCAAACAAAAGGGTTTAGTGGGGCAGCACATTGAGGACTTCCAAAAATTGAATATAAGGGTAACTGATATTCCGGAGGAACACAGGATTGATCTCTTCATAGGCACTCTAAAGGATAACATCCAACATGAAGTTCATGTTTTGGAACCTGATTCATTGGAGAAGGCATTCAGGTTGGCAAGAAAAGTTGAATGTAAAATTATGGAAACAAGGAAGCCTACCACTCAATTCTATAAAGAAGGAAGTGTTGCTACGCCTAGATTTCCACAACCTACAAGGTTGACACCACAACAATTGGAAGAAAAAAGAGCAAAAGGGCTTTGCTACAGTTGTGATAGAAAATACACTAAAGCTCATAAGTGTGCTGAGAAGAAATTATTTTACATAGATTGTGAAGAGGAAGAAGAAAATGAACAAGAAGAGGATATACACCAGGAACCAGCCCTAGAAGAGGAAGAAATGAATCCGACCATATCGTGTAATGCACTGGCAGGAATTACCACTCCTCAAACTCTCGAGATAGAAGGACAAATCAAGAAGAAAAAGGTAATAGTGTTGATTGATTCAGGTAGCACCCATAATTTTATTCATTGTAAGGTAGCCAAGGAATTAAATTGTTTCCTATACCCAGCACCAGAATGTCAAGTGATGGTTGCAAATGGAGGAACTATAAATTTCTCTAGAAAATGCCACAATATCAAGCTAACCATGGGGGAATATGTATTGACTAGTCCAATGCTTTCCATTCCTATGGGAGGTGCTGATGTTGTACTAGGAGTACAATGGTTACAATCTTTGGGGACGGTAGCTTTTAATCTTCAAGAACTTTTCTTGAAATTTTTTTCAGAAGGAAAGGAAGTCGAATTACGGGGTATTGCGGGGAAGCCAGGAAGGATAATAAGCTCTAATGTCATGACAAGGCTTCTAAAGAAAGAACAGCGAGGCGTAATTGCACAATTATGCTCACTAGAAGTTCCAACATCAAAATCATCTATTTCTGCAGATCTCCAACAAGTCTTGGACAATCATTCCAAGGTGTTTGAAACTCCCCAAGGACTCCCACCTATTCGTGATCATGATCATGCTATTCATTTGATTCCAGGAAGTGTTCCTCCAAACATCAGGCCTTATAGATATCCTTATTTCCAAAAGAGCGAAATTGAACGTATGATTGCAGAAATGTTAGAGGCGGGTATAATTCAACCTAGTCAAAGTTCTTTCTCTGCTCCGGTAGTATTGGTACACAAGAAGGATGGATCATGGCGAATGTGTCCAGATTATAGGGAGCTCAATAAGCTCACCATTAAAGATAAATTTCCCATTCCTTTGATTGATGAATTACATGGAGCAATTTATTTTACCAAGTTGGATCTTCGTTCAGGATATCATCAAATTAGAATGAAGACTGAAGATATTCCAAAAACAACATTTCGAACTCATGAGGGTCATTATGAATTTTTGGTCATGCCTTTTGGCCTTACCAATGTACCTTCTACATTTCAAGGGTTGATGAATTCCATTTTCAAACCTTTCCTTAGAAAATTTGTGCTAGTATTTTTTGATGATATACTAATCTACAACAGGTCTTGGAAGGATCATGTTCTACATGTTGACAGGGTGCTCAAACTATTGGAGGAGAAACAATTATATGCAAAAACATCCAAATGTTTCTTTGGAGTACAAGAGGTGGAATATATAGGTCATATTGTATCTCACGAGGGTGTTAAGGTAGACCCTAACAAAATTAAAGCCATTAAGGAATGGAAAGTCCCCACAACCATAAAGCAGTTGCGAGGATTTCTCGGGTTAACAGGGTATTATCGCAAGTTTGTTAAGAATTATGGGACAATAGCAGCACCTCTAACAACATTATTGAAGAAAGATGCATTTTCATGGACTCCTGAAGCAACTAAGGCCTTTGAACATCTTAAAGAGGCAATGTGCCTAGCACCGGTCTTAGCTACGC
Organism: Pinus albicaulis; assembly: GCA_034641835.2. Taxonomy (NCBI): domain Eukaryota; kingdom Viridiplantae; phylum Streptophyta; class Pinopsida; order Pinales; family Pinaceae; genus Pinus; species Pinus albicaulis. Next base: position 1,162,518,789 of record CM076572.1, on the reverse strand, counting down.
CAGACTTCACAAAAACCTTTATTGAGGAATGTGATGCCTCAGGAAATGGAATTGGTGCAGTTTTAATGCAGGAAGGAAGACCCATTGCTTTTGAAAGTCATCCAATCAAAGGAAAGTATTTACAGAAACCTATTTATGAGAAGGAAATGTTAGCAATACTGCATGCACTAAAGAAATGGCGAACTTACCTAATGGGAAGACACTTGAAGGTAAAAACTGATCATGATAGTCTTAAACACTTTTTGGAACAAAGACTATCTTCAGAAGAGCAGCAAAAATGGGTCACAAAGATGTTGGGTTATGACTTTTAAATAATCTACAAAAAAGGAAAGCTTAATGTTGTTGCAGATGCACTCTCAAGAAAGAATGAAGAGGTGGAAGCATTGCTTTGTACCATTTCTATTATCCAACCAGATTGGATAACTGAAGCAAGAGATGAATGGAAGAAGGAAAAAGATGTATGGACACTCATTCAAAAGTTGCAGCAAGATCCTAGTACATCTGATACATTTAGTTGGAAAAATGATTCCTTATGGTACAAGGATCGCTTATATCTTTGTAAGAATTCCCAACTAAAACAAAAGATTCTTCTGGAATTGCACACTTCTCCTTTAGGAGGACACTCAGGATTTTTAAAAACTTACCACAGGGTGAAGAAAGAATTTTTGTGGGATGGCCTTAAATCTGATATTCAAAAGTTTGTGGCGGAATGTTTGGTTTGCCAGCAGAATAAAGTGGAGACAATTAAGACCCCGGGACTTCTACAACCTTTATCCATTCCAAGTCAACGTTGGGAGGAGATTTCAATAGATTTTATCACAGGTTTACCTAAGTCCGAAGGAAAGAGTGTCATCATGGTGGTAGTTGATAGACTTACCAAGTATGCACACTTTTGTGCATTATCCCATCCATTTAAAGCAAGTACAGTTGCTACTACATTTATGGACACAATTCAAAAGCTACATGGAAACCCAAGGGTTATTGTGAGCAACAAAGATCCCATTTTTACTAGAAATTTTTGGACGGAGTTATTTTCTTGTTTGGGTACTCAATTAGCTCATAGCTCATCTTATCATCCTCAATCTGATGGTCAAACTGAGATAGTAAATAAATGTTTGGAAGGATATCTTCGTTGTTTTGTATCTGATAAGCAAACACAATGGGTCAAGTGGTTACCTCTCGCTGAATGGTGGTATAACACTTCCTTCCATACTGCAGCAAAAATGACCCCATTTATGGAAATTTATGGATATCATCCACCATCGATCACATCATCTTTAAGGGAAAATTTGAAGGTTCAAGTAGTGGAAGATCACATCGAGCATCAGCAAGAAGTTCTCCAACTCTTAAAGGATAACCTGAATTTGGCACAAAATCGAATGAAACAACAGGCAGATCAACATCGTAGCGAGAGAAGTTTTGATGTATGAGATTGGGTATTTTTACGGCTACAACCATACAAACAAATGTCCCTCAAGCAAGCAAAGAAGGATAATAAATTATCGCCAAAGTACTATGGTCCTTACAAGGTGTTGAAAAAGATTGGTACTATGGCATACAAATTGGAGCTTCCTGCTTCTTCACGAGTGCATCCAATTTTCCATGTTTCATGCTTAAAGAAGGTTATAGGTGAAAATCTTCCAGTTCAAACAATATTGCCAGAACTTGATGAGGAAGGAAAAATCATATTGCAACCTGAATCAGTCACGGAAACAAGAACTTGACAACTACAAAATTGATCAATTTCAGAGTATATCATCAAGTGGAAGAACTTACCCACTGAATATTCTACATGGGAGGATGATAATTTTATTCAGAAGCATCCAAAGCTACTCAAGCATTGAGGACAACACTTTTTGGGAGAGGGGAATGTTAGGTCCCTAGATTACTAGTATTGTTGTTAGTGTAACCCCCTTATTGTTATTGTTGTACCCCTGTAACCCCCATATTGTTATTATTGTGCCCTTAAATTATTATTGTTAGGTCAGCTAGGATTATATTTTGACCCCATGGAATCCTATATATAGAAGGAGGTTTTTTCATTTGTATCATCCAAGAATTGTTCATTTATGTAATGTAAAGGAGGTTTCCCCCTCGAAGTGGCTTATTTTCGAGGCGTTGATCTCTCTTTTATTCTATTTGTGGAGTAGGTTTCATAACAATAAATATTTGTAACCAAATCATTTATTTAATAGCATCTATAGTAGCAACAAACTCTACTTCGGTCATTGAAAATGAAACAATGTTTTGCAATTTTGAAACCCAACTGACAGTTGTTCCACCTACAGTAAACACACACCCCATGGTTCTCCTCCTGTTATCTATATCAATTTCCATATTTACATCAACATATCCCTGTAGAGCAATGATTTAACCAACAAATCATAATGATTGATTTTTGGTACCTCTCAAATACTTGAGAATCCACTTCGCTGCTATCCAATGCTCTTTTCTTGGATTGTTTATATAACTACTTAAAACTCCCACTACATGTGCAATATCGGGCCTTTTGCATAACACTACATACATTAAGCTTCCAACTTTTGATGCATATGGAACTTTACACATATAATTCATCTCTTCCTAAGTCTTGGGACACGTCTCCTTAGTCTGAAATGGCTAGCCAAACTTGTACTAATTATTTTTTCATTCTGCATATTAAATATTTCCTACACCTTTTCTATGTACTCACTCTGAGACAATGCTAATTTACAATTTTTCTTGTCTCTAGTTATTCTCATACCAAGGATTTGTTTTGTGGTACCCAAATCCTTCATTTAAAATGATTTTTCCAATTTTCCTTTGAGCACGTTTATTTCCTGCATGTCAGACCCTGCAACAAGCATTCCATCTACATACAATGACAATATAATACAACTGCCATCATTTTTCTTTTTAAGATAAACATAGTGATCAGAATGACATCTATTATAACCTTGTTTAGATATAAACCTATCAAATTTTAGATACCATTGCCTTGGATCCTATTTTAATCCATTCAAACTTTTCTTAAATTTTCACACTAATTTATCCTTCCCTTTGACTTCATACCCTTGTGGTTGTTTCATATATATATATATATATATATATATATATATATATATATATATATCTTCCTCCAAATTCCCATGAATAAAGGTTATCTTTACATATAACTGCTCAAGATGCAAATCTTCTGCTGCCATTAGACTTAAAATAGTTTGATTGAAGTCATTTTAACAACAGGAGAAAAAATCTCATCAAAGTCTATACCTTTCTTTTGTGAAAATCCCTTCACAACAATTCTAGCCTTATACCTTTTTTTTACCTCCATATTCTTCCTTCAACCCGTAAAGCCATTTATTCTGCAATGTTGTTTTACCTATAGGAAACTTGACTAAGTCCCAAGTCTGGTTATGCATTAAGGAGTCCATCTCTTCTTCTATGGCTTGCTCCCACTTCTTCCTGGTTTTTACTTGCATTGATTCTTCATATCTTTATATTTCACTAGAATCAATTAACAATATATAATATAATGAAGGAGAGTATCGTTCAGGGGTATACTTATCCTAGTATATCTTCTAACACCACTTTCAGGTGTTGAGGTGTTTGTTTATGTTTTGGTTGTTTTTATTGTTGCGGTCGCTGATAATTATGATTTTCAAGCACCTTTACTTTTTCTGTGATCTCACCAAGCACTGTGTATTTTATGCTTTCCTTTTCTTGTTTCTTTCCTTTCATATGATTATTATACAAGACATTTTCATTTAATACAGACATCAAATGATTTTGTGATTTTCATAATCATATAAGTGATAACCAAAATAATTAACACCTTATCCAATAAAGGTACATTTCTTTGATTTTTCCTCAAGCTTTGTTATAATTTATTTATTAATGTGGACAAAGGCTTCACAATCGAAAGTATTTAAAAATGAGTAGTCTACCTGTTTACTTTTCCTTGCCTCCTTGGAATATCACCATACAAGGAACTTGAAGGCCCTTTGTTTATTAAATAAACAACATTATCTACAACATCTGCACAAAATTGTAAGGGAAATCCTACATGAAATCACATGCACCTTGCACGCTCCATGATTGTCTTGTTCATCCTTTCTAACACACCATTTTCCTATGGTGTTCCCAGAACTGTGTTCTCTCTAAAAATTCCATACTCTGGACAATAGTTATCAAACTATTTGTTGTAGTATTCACCTCCATTATTTGATCTAAGACACTTCAACTTCTCCCCTATATCATTCTCAACCAAAGCTTTCCATTTCTTGAAAGTATCAAATACATCACATTTATTTTAAATGCAATAAATCCAGGTTTTTCTAGTTGCATCATCAATAAAAGTAACATAATAGTGAGAGCCGCCGAGAGGTGATATCTAAGAAAGTCCCCATACATATGTATGCACAAGATCTATTTTTTCTCTCTTCTTTTCCTTCCCAACTCTAATAAATATTACTCGCTTATGTTTTCCGTAAACACAATTTTCATAGAAATCCAAATCAACATGCTTCAAACCTAGAAACAAATTTCTTAAGTGAAGAATATGCATCCATTTCTCACTCATGTTCCTGAGACTATGATGCCAAAATGTCATATCTACTCATGTGGAGGTAAAATAATTAATAGAATAATAAATACCATTGCATTAATACAATGTACCAAACTTTTTTCCTTTCGCTATTACCAGGGCTCCTTTAGCAATCTTCCAAGTTTTTTTTGTGAATGTAGTTACACAACCTTCACCACCCAACTACCCTGTTGAAATTAGATTTTTCTTCATATATGGAACATGCCTTACCCCCTTCAATAACCATTGGTTTCCATTTTGTTTCTTTGTAAAAACCTTACCCATTCCAATAATTTTATAGGTTTTATCATCACCCAAACGAACATGTCCAAAATATCCTTGAACATAGTCACGAAAATGTTTCCTATCAGGTGTAACATGGAATGAAGCCCCTGAATCTATGACCCATGCATCCATAATATTTTCTAATGAAAGAATCAAAGCATCTTGCAACATGTCCCTGTCACATTCACTTCATGATTGTTATATTGATTTCCATCTCCTTATTTTTCTTTCCAAGATTTGTAGTCTTCCTTCAGGTGTCCTTTCTTCCCACATTTCGAGCACACTATCCCTGATCTAGATTTGGATCTACCTTTTCTTGACTTATTTTGATTTCCTGGACTCCTTCCTCTTTCCATTTTTCTTTCCCTTGTATCTGTAGTCAAAGAATTACCTAATGTCTCACTAGAGTTTTTCCGTTGTATTTTCTCTTTAAAAAATTCTACGAAGGTTCAGATGCTAAAAAGAAATCCATTTGCGAAGAAAAATTGAAGAATTTCGTGTAAAAATTTCAGATCTTGGTTTGCAATATTTTCAGATATATGATATGTGGAAGTTAGGGTTTTCGCAGTCTCCCAAATTTCATCTCAAAGAGGTGACCTTGGGAAAATCATCATAAATATCTCTCTGAGCATCAGGTTGGAATTCTGTAAAAAGTGGTCGAAATTAAACGAAATGTATTTTTCTGTGTATCAATTTCAGGGCCGAAGGATGAAGCAGTGACACATGGAACACTATACAAGTTCTCTCTACTGAACCAACCCATAATTAGGTCATTGTGGGAGATTGGGAATAACTTTGTCTTGAAGAATCCAAATCAGGTCATACCTATGGCATTGGAAAGAAGACTTAGAGGGCTATTACAAGACTGAATATTAAATCTCGAGATATGAAATTACAGAGATACATCAGTTTCAATATCAGGCTCCTCAAAAGAAATAAAAAGGTGTGTATTTTGTTTTTCAAATTGCACAAGTCCTATTTGAAAAATCAATTTGAAGTGATTCCAAGGGCATATTGAAGCGTAGATATCAGTATTGGGTTCTAAAATCCCCCCTAAAAAGAATTCAACGCCCATTAAGCCCTCATAAGGCTCTACTATGACTCATGAAGAGGAATAAGTGCAACATGATATATCAAAATTACAAGAGCAAGTGCAACGACTTTCCTTCTCACAAAGAGTAACAAAAAATGAAATGGAAGTTTTGAAGAAAGGCGTGGAAGATAAGATGGATGGTTTGAAGAAAGGCATGGAAGCTAAGATGGATGGTTTGAAGAGGAAGAAGAAAATGAACAAGAAACTTCAAAAGAATAAAATGAAGAGGTGGAATATTTGGGTCATATTATATCTCGGGACTCAGATAGCAAATACTCTAAAGGTCATAAGTGTGCTGAGAAGATCCCTATATTACTAGTCTAGTCCCTTATTGTTGTTAGTGTATCCCCCTTATTGTTATTGTTGTACCCCTGTAGCCCCCATATTGTTATTATTGTGCCCCATAAGAAACCACTATTATTATTATTTTGCCCTTACATTATTATTGTTAGGTTGGCTAGGATTATATTGTGACCCCATGGACTCCTATGTATAGAAAGGAGGTTTTTTCATTTGTATCACCCAATAATTTTTAATTTATGTAATGTAAAGTAGGTTTCCCCCTCGAAGTGGTTGATTTCTAAGGTGTTGATCTCTCTTTTCTTCTATTTGGGAGTTGGTTTCATAACAAATTGTGCATTTAAGATGATCAAAGTTGATTTTTTGTCTTTGGTGTTTACTTTTTACCAGTAGACCTATTTATTACCCTGGCAGAGTCACTACAGGAAAACAAGCATCACTTCACTGTCAGTAATCCTATTTATTACCCTAGCGAAGTTGCTTACTTCACTTCTCTACACACAAATCCTTTCTCTTCTTTCACCCTTTAGATATTTATTTTGTTTAATGTGCTTAGGAGCTTATTTATTTACCTAGGTAGAAGAGGGATCTTGACTTATTGATAGTAGGAGTGATTTTTCCTTCAAAGCCATTTATATATAACTCTGATATTGATTTTCCCCTTTCCCTTCTCTACTTGATTGGATCAACATGTAAAACATTGTTCAATTACAATCCTGAGTTGAGAAATGAGTATCCTAGAATGAATACAGGCTATATAGTTTGACCAAAGAATTTATGTTTGAATGGATCATATTTTCCATTCAGACATGATTTAATTTAAAGACACATAAACCCAAATAGAGAAGAGGATTACAAATTATCCAAGCATTGTTCGTCATCAAAATTGTTTTTCAAAGCTTTTCCACATTGTCTTTTGAGAAAAAAAGACCATATTTCATGAAAAGTCTTATTAAACAATCACAAAAGAAAATACCTGGAAAAAAAAGGAAACAATATCAAATAACAAATAAAAATTAAAACTAAAATGTAAAGAAACATTCAAAATGAAAGCAAGAAAAGGAAGAAGAGACTAATTCGAGAGAAATAATGGGGTGGATGCAATGTAAGAGAAACTAAAATGCAACTAGACCTAATTCTAACATAAAAGGCTAGAAGGTCAAGGCTAAGAGTAATGGAATTTCCAATGCAACCATCGTAACTACTCCTGACCTGTAAATACAAATATGCAAACAATTAAAAGCAATATAAATTAATGTGCAACAGAAAAGATAACAACTTGGAAAGATTGCACAATATAGTGAAGGTATTTTATAGATGCACAAAGATGCGTCATAGAAATTGATTCTAACCATTTCATAACTTTACCTTTTCACTTAGAATAACATATAAATAAACCTCAAAAGCTTGATGTGAATGTAACTACATTTGTATTTCCTTGCTTAGAAAACATCAGAAAAGGTCGAAGCTTATTATTAGGATAGGAGCTTTCCAAGTAGGATTGCTCTAACCATTCAACAATTCGATCTCGATATTCAAAACACCCAATTTTAAAACCTTGAGACTCATGAAAAAAAGAATTTTCAGTTAACAAATATGAATCACAAAGATAGTATCCAATATTATGATCGGATTGGTCAATTAACATATAAGGCTCTTCATTCTCTATTGGTTCCCTTAGTATCCAATTACATGAAAAACCAGCAATATCAAGGCTTAGGGAATTAAATACAATTATTGAAATTGTAAATCTAGGAAATCAATCAGGATACTGAGTTGAAAAAAAATTAGAAACATGTGTCAAATCAAACTCAATATTTGTATCAACATGAGGGTTTTGATCTGCTGAATGATTCAAACATTTGTTGTCACTCAAGGAGATAAATTGTGCCAAGGTGATAATTAACTTCATGACATACACAAAAGAGATAAAAATATGATCGATCTCAGAAAATTTTAACATAGATAAATACTCCAACCCAAAATTAACATTATTTTGATAATCAGAATGACAATATTTAAGGATGTAAGGATCCATGAAATATGTGCTCTCCAACCATTCCTTTAATACATGGGATTCACATGAAAATGGACTATCTAAATAATAATCCTTTACTTGATCAGAAATTATAGCTTGAGGAATAATAATATAAACTTGGAAACACTAAAAGTCCTTTAAAAATGAACTCACGCCCACCGGATGAATGTTAAGGAGATAATTATGCATGAAAATATAGATCAAACTTACTTCAGAGATCTCAATATTATTTCAAGACCCTGACATAACCATCAATAGGGTTTGAAGTGTCTCAACCTCTTGACAGGTCCCTGAAATTTCTGATGGTGGATCATCGAATTTGGGTGGCTAATAAAAATTGATAGTTTATAGACATGCACCACTATTGTCATATGTATTAATGAAAACATTGTTAGTGACATTGGATTGATCAGATTTAAGATTAGCAATATCATACTCTTTATGGATAATACATTTAAATTCATAGATCGGAAAAATCCCTTAATCATATAGAGTTGGTACATCTTCCTCCCAAATTATGAAAGATTTATAGTTGAATCGATCATGAATAACAAATTCAATATTTTCATCCTCTAATTATAGGACCACAACGTCTTGTGTCTGATTTCCACCACAACTAACCAAACAAAAATCTAAAGGATTTATAGGGGTTGCTGGTATAAAAAACTTATCAAACATATATGGGTAGAATGAGTAGTGTGTTAGGGATGAGGAAGGATGAAAACACTTAGGAGGAGGAGCACCCGTTGTAACTAAATTGAATTGAACTTGTAAGAACAACATATCAATATCATTTTCATTAGTATATTGGTCAAATACATGCATACCAATGTGACATTCATATTTACTGGGATATACCAAAAATGAAAAAAACCTAACAACTTACCTCTTCGGCCTTGATATCTAAAGATGTATGAATTAGAGGACTTTCAGGATCATTCTGAATTGGAGTATACCAACCCATAAATGGAGACTGTATACTATGAGAAGCATATTTTGAATCGATGCCTTTTAAATCCAATCCTGCAGAAAGAATTAAATATGTCATGTGATGTACATGGGAAATCATCACCATATGTATTAATGGAAACATGGATGTCAATGTGATGGTTGTCCAAAGTCTCAACTTGAATGTAGGGCTCAGAATCATTTGACAGGTTTGTTAGTCTCTTATATTCTACAATATCACTAGATGACTGTGTATTTTTTACAGTCTGCTGAAAATAATATTCCCTCATTATCATTTATTTTCAGAAATATCACTGCCTTCATTATTTCCCATTTAACCTATTTATTATCTCTCATTTTTCCTTCTCCAGCACTCTCATGCTCTGAAAATACTATGTTTTAACCTAAATCCCCTCATTTTTCCTTGTCCTATTTCTTAAAGCCCTCTTCCCTATGCGAAAACCCCATTTTTCTCACTAAAATCCCTTCCCCTTCACTCATTTCCATTTGTTTCATTCAAAACAATGTAAAAACCCATTTTTACATTGTTTTGAAATAAATATTTTCCGGGGTCCCACCTAAATAAACTCTGTTTATTTAAAACCTCCTAACCCTTACATGTTTGAAACCCTGCTTTCAATCTTACCCTCCGCATCCATATAACCCTAGCCCCACCTTATATTAAGTGCCTCCACTTTAATACTTACCCAGGCCACACATTGTTATCTGCCGCGTCATTTCAAATCTTGGACCCACCTCTCAAACCTACTAGCAGTCCACTGATTGCCTGATCACCGTCATATCCCCGCCTTCTAATCCGATGACCACCAAGAGTTTTCGCCACCCAAAGTTCCCGAGGTTTAAAACCTTTGGGGACTTACGAAATGGGCGGTTTGAGCACTGTCCCATCCCTCCACGTGTCGCCCCAGAATTCTATCGCATTCCCGCGACATAAACCACCTAACCACCTATGCACTGTGCCAAAACCCACCCTCGTGCCATAACAACGAAACCATTTACCCTTTTCAAATATTCTGAAGCCCTGTGTCGCTGCGATAAGCCCCAGGCCACCATTGTCCAGACTCTATCCATAGAACTCCCGAGATAATTAAATCCATATTGCCTCCCTGTAGGATCTTGTTTTTATTTAATAATTGTTTTAATTTTGCAGGTGATCAATGTATTAGAAAACGCAGTAATCAAATGCATTTCTAAATTCCAAGAATTATGTAAAATAGGTTCTTTGGGTGACGATCTAGAAGCCTTGTTCATCCAAGGATTAGGAGCGTAGGAATGATTAGAAGCAAAAATGGATCATGATCAATGAGGATCATATGATTACTACAGAGGTAACAATTTTTCTTTAAATAACAGGGTAAGGGAAAAAGGAGAATTTCACAATGATTGCGCAGGCAAAGATGAACACAAGTAAAGAACACATTTAAAGAACCATGACAGAAAAGGTAAAGGAATAAAAAGATCAGTCAAAGGTTAAATTTAGAACACAGAGTTAAGACAGAGAAAGCAGATAAAACAGTGAGAGAACAGAATTAAGGAAAAGACAAATAAGAGGATAAACCAATGAAGAAAACAGAGTCACGTGTCAAGGCCATTCGACATTTACTTCTTCCCAAATCACATAGGCCACCTACAGCCAGATTTTGATTTAATACAAGCTACCTCAGTTAATGTTTCAGTCAAAGATATTTTAGCAGCCACTTAGAAGTTATTGTAAAGTTAATGTTTTAAGGAAAATAAGTCAAAGATATTTTAAAGTTAGCTCAACAGTAAATTAGAAAGTTATTACTACAGTAGGTCAGTCAGAGATATTTTTGCATTGGGCCTTGCATGGTCTCAATTGTCAAACATCATTTACTCTGTAGTAAATACCAATCTGTCACCCTAGATTAGGGCAACCTCCTAATTTGCAGTTAAATACTGCATGTATTGTTCATTATTATTGTTGGTTGGTTGGTTGGTTTCTAAGCTGGATTTTGATCAGACTCTGAGTTGCAAAGATTATTGCACTGGAGAATTGTAACTGTTTTTGAGCTAGACATCAGTAATACAAGCATGGTCACAGGATTATTGAGCTATGTTTATGGTGATGTTATCCCTCTTTGTTAATGTTTCTCCTCTGTTATCCATATTGTACATCAATTTCTTTGATAATAGAATAGAAATTTTAGATTGAAATATGTTGTTTGGGCACCTTAAATCTATCTGTTATTATTATCTTTATGTTTTCATTTGCAAATTTTAGCTAAAGAATTTAGGGGTGTCCTTCTCTTTAGTTTCACCTAGTTGTTGTCTTAAGGTTTCTTAGTAAAGTTTAGCTAAAGAATTCAGAGGTGTTCTGCTTTTTATTTTCTCTTAAAATTGTTATCTTAAAGGCCTTCTTTGAAGTTTAGTTAAATAATTCAGGGGTGTTCTGCTCTTTAATTTCACTGAACTGTTATCTTAAATGTTTTCTTTGTCTGAAAGTATAACTAAATAATTATTAACTACTCTTTAGTATGACTGGATTGTTTTCATGAGGCTTTCTCAGTAAATTTTAACTAAAGAATTCAGGGGAGTCCTGCTCTTTAGTTTTACCAAACTATTATCTTAAAGGCTTTCTTGTTGAAGTATAGTTAAAGGATTCTTAATTGCGCTTTAGTTTTACTGAATTCACAAACTTGTTGTCATTTCATATTCATCTTACCTAAGAAGATCCATTTGATATAGTTAGCTTTCCCTATGAACACCCTTGAAGAGTTGATGTACAATTTAAACCTTTTATAACTCCATATCCCAATGATTAAGCTTCCCACACTCTATCTTTCCACCCTACAATCAATCAAAACAAACAACCCCAAACTTCATAACTAGCTTAAAATCATAAAAACATAAGCGTAAAGATAAATCATTTAATCATAAACATAGAGAGAGCCCTCTCTGAGCCCAGGAAGGCTAGGTCCTTGGACTCCAAAGTGGTTTGATGTGGTTCCCTGCTACTTGTTCTTGCCAATCTTGCAAATTACAGGGAGCCAACATAATGGCGACCATACTAGGGAACTGAGTTATTAAAAAAGCTTAATATTTCTGTTAAGATTCAACAAGATGATGAGCTTAGTGAGAAGAGTCGCCTTCACTAAGTGGGCCCGCAGGCTATTTTTGGCGCAAAGTCTATTTCTAGACTATGTCTATTTTTAGACATGTTGATCATATTCTATGAGTTGCAAGATGCTATTTGTGGATGGTTGGTCAAGCTGGAAAAATATATGGACTTCTATTTTTAGACATATTGGGCGGAGTCTATTTTTAGACTGCCAGTCTAAAAATAGATATGTCGAATATTATTAGCTCTTAATAATATTTTGACTCTAAACATTATCATATTCTCTTGGAGCAATTCAGTTAAGTGCACAGATGTGGCACAACAGCTAACAGAAGGAATTGTGCTATTCCTAAGGGTTTACTGGAGCTATTTCATGGAGGACTTTAGTTAGAACTCATGTGACAGAGTTTGGTGGAGTTGGAGAAGTAGTTGGTGGAGTTGTATTTAGTTTAACTCAGTTAGACTCAGTTGAGCTAGTTGTATCTAGTCTAACTGATTGATACATTAGTGAGAGTGGAGTAAATTAATTATTTAATTAATTCACAAATAATAACTCATTAATCAACTGAAGAATACATTAGTTAACTACAGTGCATGGCAATTTCAATGGAGACCAATGGAGAGATAGGTGAAAGAGCAAGTGTGACTATCACTTGTGACTATAGTGATGCATTGATTGCATCCAGCACCCAGTGGAGATGCCAATGAGGATTGTGTGAGAAAGGCTGGAGTAATTTGAACTCATTTAGAGCCATTCTTCAGTAGGGATTGCGCAGTAGAGGTAGGCTAGCAAGTGGCAAAGATTGGTGCATGGATTTGCAAGATCGGGCCTGATTAGTGTGTAGCGATTGTATTGTACTGAGAGCTTGATATGATCAGCTTTGTATGAGGATTGTTACATGATCTCTATGACATATATTATATACCAATATTTGGGGTTTTCAGCTTCAGGATTTCCCATTAAACAATTGTGTTAATGTATGTGAATTTTTATTGTTTCATGTGTGCATTGCAATCTTGATTTAATTTCTGCAAATGATCAATGGTGGAATAGATTATGTATTTTGCATGAAGTTAAAATAGTGTGAGATCAAGAGAATATTGGACATATAACACATAATTTATATAATTTCTACATGGTATCAGAGTAGTTGATCATTGGAGGAGATTGCAATTATTGAAGCGGTTGAGTTTTGTGCTGGTGGAATTCGAATTTGCTGTAGTGTTTTCTTGGTGTCGAAGTTGAGCATTCATTGAAATTTATTTCAACGGATTGCGATTGGAGTATGCCCTTGATTTGATTTCGAATTACATAGCATGGAAGGACAGGATGGAGGCATTGTTGGATGATAATGGGTTAAAGGAGTTCATAGATGCTGATATTCCGAAGCCTGCTTCTAGCAATGCAGCCGCCCTTGACGCATGGCAAAAGAAGGTAGAAAAGTGTCGAAGGATTATGTTGGAAGTGTGAAGGACCACATTGTGTCCAACCTTCACAGTAAATCCACTCCATTCTTAATGTGGAAGGGTTTGACAGACTTGTTCCAAAGCAGAAGCGACCACAGGAAGTTGGCGCTTAAAGACAAGCTCAGAAAAATAAAAATGGAGAAAGGCGACAGTATTCCAAAATACCTCACGAAGTTTTTCCACTGCAAGGATGAGCTGGGAAGTGTGGGGGTTACTGCTGACGAAGAATACTTAGTGATCTTGGCTGTCCTTGGGCTTCCGAATAGTTGGCATAGCTACGAAGACTCTGTCAATGGACAGGAGAAACTACCAGGATGGGAGCGACTTTGGTCCGATCTTATGCAGGAGGAGATAACGCAGGGTACCATGGATGGATCTTCATCAAAGACTGAAGATGAAGAAAATTTCACTTTGGCTGCCAAAGCAAGGAAATGGAAGGGGACAAAAAATCCTTCTCAATCCAGTGCGAAAGGCAAGAAGCAAGATTTGTCCAAGGTGAAGTGTTTTCACTATCACCAGCATGGGCATTTCGCCAAAAATTGTCTAGAGAAGAAGAAGAATAAGCAGGCTGCTAGATCTGCAGCTAGAGAGGCCTTAGCCTCGAAGTTTGAGTTGGATTTTTCTTTGATCGCATGTTTGGTTTCAATTATGATGGGATCAGTGTGGTTTCTTGACATTGGTGCGTCTTTCCATATGACCAGAGACAAATATTTGTTTAATTATCTGGAGGAAAAGGATCTTGAAGTGCACATCGAGATGGGTGATGATGGTAGATACAGTGCGACTGGTATCAGGACCATTTCCTTTGAGAGGGAGTCTGGTAAACCTTTCATCTTGAAGGATGTCATGCATGTTCCAGGATTGAAGAAGAATCTGATCTTCGTGGCGATGTTGGAAGACAAGGGTTATGATGTTGTTTTTAGCGAGGGAAAAGCCTTCCTTCGACATAAAAAAACTGGTCAAACCAGGAGGATAAGGATTCGAGTTAAGAATATTTATCAATTGCAGGTAGATGGCTGCGCTGCAATGGCAGGCAAAGTAGAATGAGTGGTGAGCCGAGATGAGGGCGAATTGTGGCTCAGGAGATTGGGCCATCTTCACCATGGCACTTTGAACATTTTGCAGTAGATTTCTACTCGTATTCCCAAAGGTACACTTGCGCAGTCATATTAGTGCAAGGGATGTACTTTGGGAAAATTTGTGAAGACCACTTTTCATGAGAAGGATATTCGTTCTTCGACGATCCTTGAGAGAATTCACACAGACGTGTGTGGACCTTTCTCGGTTGCTTCAACAACAAAGCACAGGTATTATGTGATATTTGTTGATGAATTTTCTCGTAAGTGTTGGATCTTCTTCATGCAAAAGAAGGGCAAGACATACTCAAAGTTATGTGAGTTCAAGGCTCTGGTTGAGAAAGAGTCGGGGAAGCAAGTGAAAGCTCTAAGGAGCGATAATGGTGGTGAATACATCTTTGGCGAATTCAAAGACTTCTATAGAAAAGAAGGAATTCGAAGAGAACTCACTACAAGAAAAAAGCACATTGGTGAGGGGGGCGAAAATGGTCACCAAAAGCTCATTGGTGAGGGTCAAAAGAGCCTTCGTCACCAAACCGAACGTCACTCAAAGGTGGCGTCGCCAAAAGTATAGGTGTTATGATATTCAAGGTCCGTCACCAATAATAATTTATAGTGACGGATAGTGACCGTCACCATTTCATATGAGCATGGTGACGTACAATAGCCTTCGTCACCAAAAAATTGAATGCCACCAGGCGGCAAGGCCGAAAGTAGGTGTTGTGGTGACATTCACACCGTCACCAATAATGATTTATAGTGACTTGCATGGACTGCCACCATTTCATATGAGCAATGGTGCATGTACAACAGCCTCCGTCACCAAAAAACCGAACGTCACCAAAGGTGGCGCGCCGAAAGTATGTTGTGGTGACATTCAAGGTCCGTCGCTAATATTAATTACAATGACGGATAATGACCGTCACTATTTCATATGAACAAAGAATTTATTTTTTGTGATGGACCTTTTCATGGCCGTCACTATTGGTGCATATATATGGCGACGTTCATCGACCGCTTTTACCAAACGCATTGGTGACATCAAGGTCCGTCACGAATAATGACTATAATGACAAACAAGGACCCTCACCATTTCCATATACATAAACAACAACGATTTATGGTGACGGACCTCAATGGTCGTCACTATTGATGCATATATATGGTGAGCAAGCTGTTGACCGTCACTATTTCATATTTTGGTGAGGGTTTGGGTAACCCACCATAAACTCATTGGTGATGGTCAAAAGAGCATCTCGTCACCAAAAACTCATCTTTCGTCATTCCATATATATGAATATCACAGTGACTGGCGTGGAATCGAACCACCAACCTCTCGCTTGTAAAGCAGGTGTTTCTTCATTGGAGTTGTTAGCACTTTTTTAAAGAATTAGACTTTAAACTACAATTGCCCCTAAAGTTGCAAAGATACACAGGGAGACGAAAGGATGACCCAGCAAGTTTTTTGGAGTTCCCGGATAGAAGAGAAGGGAAAAAGAGCAAAAACTTCAAGTTCAAAGCACAGAAAATGACCCCCGGAAGGAGAGATTTTACCTTCGACTCAATCTCGCCAGGAAGTAAGCAATGCCTTTGGTCAAGTCGACATTCAATTGTCGGATTTCTATGGGATGTGGTGGTGATGGCATTAGCCAAGAGAAGCACTGACGTAGTTTCACATGAATATATCCTTTCTTCATGAATGCAATGATTATCGGAATTATGTTCAAATAAAAGAGATGTGTGTGTGCAAGAGGCTTTATAATGTTTGATATGCAGAATATCCAAAATAAAAAGCATCATATGAGGAGGAGACCTGCAATCAAGCAATTTGAGACCTTTAAATGGTAACACATAAATCAAGCAATTTGAGACCTTTAAATGACGCAACACATATAAATCAAGCAATTTGAGACCTTTAAATGTATGGTCGAAGCAACAACTCCGAATCTGTTCAAATGCTTCACAAACTCTATTTGAAAAAGAGGAAATTAATTTGATCCTTGAAGAAGGCTTGTTTGGACGAGACATTGGTGAGTTGATAAGCGACTCGAAACAATTGGCGGAGATTATTATGTGGTGTATTTTCAAAGGAGCTCAAAAAGAGTCATTACCTTCTAGATGGCTATATATTTTGGGAGATGCGTTTGAACATACATGTCAGAAGAATCGACCAACGTACGAACGATCGAGGAGTGAATTTGAGAAAAAACACCAAAGATACGCAATTTTATTGAATGCCTGCGAGCAATGTGGTTTATTGTTTCTTGTCAATTCCTCCTCGGTCATGGATTAGAACTGCACAAAATAAGAATATTCTTATGATTGGTCTACTGATACAAAGTGAATAATTTAAAACAATATGTTCGAAGTGAATAATTTAGGTGCTACCTCCTCCTCGGCGGATACGTAATCGCTAGGTAGTAAATTGCCCGGAGTTCTTGGGTTCCGGGGAAATTTGAACACGAGTTTTCTCCAATTGACGAGTCTATGCGAAATTTGCTGTGTGTGTTTCCCATTAAATAATTCCATGCGAGAAATTGTAGCTCGAGAGAACCTCCCTAGAAAGCATCATTCTCATAGATAAAGGGGCATCCATTCAAGACACCCTAATTGAAAGGACCACGTCAATTGAAGACATTATTATTAAGGAGAATGAGATGGTGAATGTACAGTCATTATTGCAAGGCGATAAAACAACCATACAAGGTGTCATAAGTGCGGCAATTAATATTTGTCAAAGCCATCATAATTTTAACAAGAGAACATGCGTACGGAAGTCTCATTGCTACACCAATGCCAAGGGCATCAATACGAGGAGGGCACTTATGTTGAAGAACATCACCTAAGACATTAAGCGCGGCATCATTCTCGGCTACATAACCCGTACATTTCATGTCGACGACGGCATCTACGACATTATCCATTGTCACATAGAAGTTAGAACATCCATTTTTCTACCAATATAATTTAATTTCACAAGTTGCCCATTCCATGAGCTTAGCCTCATCTAAATCAACTATTATAACGGTGTACATACGTATTAGGTGACACGTAATATGCATGAGTTTTCTCCTAATGGAATTTTGCGAATTTGTGATAGCAGAAGAAGGAATGCCTCGGTGAAGTTTCTCATCAATCGACCGGTCACCAAACTAGGTATTAACTATTAAATAATTTATTTAGTACCAAAAACTCTCCCAAAGGTTGTAGATCAATCAATACAAAACTAAGAAGAAAACCACAATCAAGACTGACGAGAAGATGAGGCGGTTGGTAGGATTAAACGGTACAATGCAGAAAGTATGAGACACTCGTGGAAGAACCAGGAACTCATGGCGAAGCTACATGGAGATTCCTATCATGTGACATCATCTAACACTATACGCTATTAAACAAATAACCTAGCGAGGAAATATTAACGAAATTGACAAACAATAGTTGGGATGGAAAATCGGAAGCGCAAATGGTTGAATGGATGGCATTCATTAAAGCACGTAGACAATGGCAACCTAAAAGGAAATTTCTAGAAAAAATGCAAATCCCTTGCATCGGCAAAAAACATAAAGTTAGGCAGCAAAGTACAAGAATACTTCAAAGTCAAGACTTCTTATATTATATGAATCCATCGCAAAAACACGATTGAGACCGGGTGTTTGGCAAGATACCTATTTCCTAATCTCTTGTATTCCTTTGTAAACGGACATGTCTAAAACTGTAGGTAAGAAATTTCTGTGAGGTGGAGCGAAAGTGAATATTGAAAACCGACGAATAGGACAAATTTGCACATGACTTAAAATTATTCCAAAGTAGATAGAAATGGCCAACGTATGAATCAAGAAAATGGGCTTACGATTTGAAAATCGATTAATGACCATATTGACAACCATCCCATTCTTAGATGCCTCACCTGCAACCATCTAAGTGGTATCTGAGTGTTTCTCATAACAAATTCCGGGTCTAGCAAGCACCTGAGGACAAACTACGGGGCCTTTAACCTTTTTGATTTATACAACGTTCCTACTAGATTCTCTTCTGAAATCACCAATGCAAGAACTCATGAAGTTTCACTCCCCAGAAACTGTGTTACAAGTCCATGGAGGCTGGACGGACTACGTGATAATAAAGTTCAAATCGATCCATTTCCCATCTAATCTCAAATGCTAATCCTTCAATTTTATTTTTATTTATTCTTTTTAATGCAGATTTATTGTGATATTTCAGATAGGAACTAATCCTATCCTCTTGATTTTCCATAGATCTCAAGTTTCAACATCCAAGACAAATTTCTTCTTTGGAGCAATGTGAACAAAATAATACATGGCTCATGTTCTCACCTAGTTTTCATGTTTTTCTTGCGTGGAAGCCACCTATCATAGGAAACTTAAAGATATTGTTAAGAACCGAAAGGGATTTTAACTTTAATCATTGAAAATAATGACGATGTTCTGTTCTAGAATATAGCTAGAATATATTATGGTCTACAACCCTATATAATCAAATTGCAAGAACAATCTCAAGTGATAGTTATTAGCATCAATAATAAATTTGTTTAGTCTTTCTAGAAACACCGCAGCCTTCAAATAAATTGCATACTCTGTTCTCATTATAAATCACAATGCCAATTCTTGATCTGGTCTGTTCAAGCAACCAAACACAAACAAAGAGCTTTACATGGAATGAAAGGTCTTTGCAAACTATGGCATTATAACGCTAAGCGATCCCGGATCTTGTCCTTGTGACTTCCATGACTCGCCCAAAATCATAAACCCCAAGCCTCAAATGATGTCATCACATTTCAAGGAAGAGCCCCTGCTTCTCACATAGCATCTACAAATTGATAATATTATGCCCCCATATATCAAATGTTTTATTTATAGGAACATCTTCAATACATTATGATGAATAAAAACCATAATGCAATACGTGCTTTGACATGTTAAAATACAAAAGTAAGAGAGAACAGTAGGCCAGATTACCATGGTTACTGAGCCACAATCCCTACATTAATTATTTCATAGCAACAAGCAAACATTAAGAACAGTAAAGGGGACAACAGTAGGCAATATTGAGATAAAGTGAGACCTTAACCCATATATAAACAACACAATACTACCTTGATGAAAGTATGATGAGGGTGTGCTGGATGATACGTTAATCATTCAAGCAGTAAGGTTCATGTTTACTACATCACTTTGCTTTAGCTAATATATCTTATCAGTACTAACAGCTTTTTTGGAGAGGGCAATACCTTTAAACCTGCTTGCCTGGCATGATTTACAGCTGCAACAAGGTCACTATCAGTGGAGAGTATGACCTTATCACCTTCATCATCTTCATACTGCCATCATAAAGCATCAAATAAAATTGTATGTAAATATATCATGTTGAAAACTTAATGTTTAATACGTAAGATTTGGTCACTATCGGAAGCTTTCTAAAATGAAGTTTGATAACTAAGTACCAAAAAATCTGAAGTGGCTGGAGTTGATCAATATCATCTCCTATTCGTTGGTGTAACAAATGGCTCTGTTAAGCTCTCAAATCCTATCACCAAAACAACACTAGACATCGTGTCTACATTGTATCGCCTTTTTACAAAAATAGTCTAACTTCCAGAACCCAAATGGATAATCAGTAAAGTGGAATTCTATGAAGTTCAGTTCATACCACAGTTGAAACGATGTATATGCCCCTTGGAATCGCAACTTATAATCAAATGTATTCGCAAGACCCTAACAATGGATATCCTGATTTTACTGGTTCTGACACCATCAACTGACTGCCCTTGGAGAGAAATCACTGCACACCAATATAACAAGCATGGTATTGTCAAATAATGCTTAACCAGTTGATAAAGCCCCGTCTCAAGTAAGCAGTAAACCTTTGAATTCAAACTTCACAGGCATAGCAGAAAATATATATCGTCTTTTTGACCATCCTCATCAATATCGGGTAATCTAATGTCAGAGTCGAATCCCAGAATTTCTGCATCATTGTGCTTGCTGTGTCACTTGGAGAGCCACTTGAACCTCCCACCTTCAAATAGACAACCAGTTTGTTAAGGATCCGAAATAAATATCATCATCTCCTATTCTTGATCCAATATCATTGTACTTGCTGTGTCATGGAGAACCACTTGAACCTCCCACCTTCAAATAGACAACCAAGTTTGTTAAGGAGCCAAAGAGGAAATAAATATCATCATCTCCTATTCTTGATCAATATCATCTATTGTCAAATAATACTTAACCAGTTGATAAAGCCCCGTCTCAGATAAGCAGTAAACCTTTGAATTCAAACTTCACAGGCATAGCAGAAAATATATATCTAATCATACCTCTGACCATCCTCATCAATATCCGGTAGCTCTAATGTCAGAGTCGAATCCCAGAATTTCTGCATCATTGTGCTTGCTGTGTCTTGGAGAACCACTTAGACCTCCCACCTTCAAATGAACAACCAGTTTGTTAAGGAGCCAAGGAAATAAATATCGTATCTCCTATTCTTGATCAATATCATTGTTAACACTGTCCTTGGAGAACCACTTGAACCTCCCACCTTCAAATAGACAAACTATAGCTTATATGACAAGGAAATAAATATCATCATCTCCTGCCCTTGATCAATATCATCTGTCAAATAATGCTTAACCAGAATGGATAAAGCCTGTCTCACACAGTAAACCTTGAATCTGTAA
This sequence comes from Pinus albicaulis, assembly GCA_034641835.2. Lineage (NCBI taxonomy): Eukaryota > Viridiplantae > Streptophyta > Pinopsida > Pinales > Pinaceae > Pinus > Pinus albicaulis. The sequence continues at coordinate 1,162,497,221 of CM076572.1, read as the reverse complement.
ACTTACAGCCTACATAGTTAGCAGAGAGAATTATACCTTTCATGACTGTATCCTCACACACAATAATATCTAAGAAGAAGGCTTTAATGTTGAGCTTTTCTCTATGAATCTCAGGACTCTCACTTATTAGCATATATGCCAGCTGACAGGCAGTAGGCCCAAACAATGTAAACAATGTACTTGAACCTCCCACCTCTGTAAAATATATATATATATAGGATGAACTGAGTTTATTAATATCACATGAAACATCATCATTCCTGCCTCTTTGACCTACTATCACTCCCTGAATAAGTACTAAAATTCTGAAGGGTTGAGTTGATCAATATCATCTCCTATTCGTTGAATGTTACCAGAAGCAAGCTCGTTAAGCTCTCGAATCCTATCACCAAAACAACACTAGACATCAGTATCTACATTGTATCGTCTTTTTTACAAAAATAGTCTCAACTTCCAGAACCCAAATGGATAATCAGTAAAAGTGGAATTCTATGGAAGTTCAGTTCATACCACAGTTGAAAAGATGGTTATGCCCCTTGGAATCACGCAACTTATAATCAAATGTATTCGCAAGACTCTAACAATGGATATCCTGATTTTACTGATTCTGTACCATCAACTGACTGCCTTGGAGAGAAATCACTGCACACCAATATAACAAGCATGGTATTGTCAAATAATGCTTAACCAGTTGATAAAGCCCTGTCTCAAGTAAGCAGCAAACCTTTGAATTCAAACTTCACAGTAAGATACAGAAAATATATATCTAATCATACCTCTGACCATCCTCACTCTAATATCCGTGCCTCTAATGTCAGAGTCAGAATCCTGTAACTTCTGCATCATTGTGCTTGCTGTGTCACTTCTGAGAACCACTTGAACCTGTAATGACCCATTCCCACGTATATACAAACGTATTAGCATGTGAACGATATAGGCAATTGATAGCTACACTTGCCTATACCGCCCACATCGCACTAGTACACCTACCTACTAATATCAAGAATTCATAGATTGGGAACTTAATACAGACCAGACTTTATATCAGATTCAACTAAGTATAAAATTTTATGAAACAAGGTAATAAAGGAAATGAAGTAATAAAGTTAAAAATCCTTAAAAGTTAATGAATCTTTACAAATGAGTATGCGATATTAAAGATTTATACGTTGCACGAAACAACCCCACCTTTATAAATATGTATACGTAAGCACATTAATGTAGGGATCACCTACCATAACAACATTTAATGTAAACTTATGCTAAAAGGCCTCGGGAAGTTTGAGGCGGTGGAGGAAGATTAGATTATATTCATATCCAAACGATAATGAAAAAGCATACCCACCACAAACACCTAAAATATCATCATTAATAAGGATAAGACTTCGGGAAGTTAGAGGCGGTGGGAGGAGATTATTTAAAGGAGGTGGTATGGAGGAGAAGAATGTTTTTTTTGAAGAAGAAGAAATGGTTTCGCCGAAAGGAGAAGGAAGCAATGCTGTCAGTGTTTGGGGAGGAGTCTCTTTGTTCTTGGAAATCAAGACGGGGCAGGGAGATGATCTCCTGGGTTCCAGATTAGTCCCTTAGATTTACCGGAGGATTCTATTGTCCCGCATCTGATCTGTTCACGACATCACCAAACACCTTCGCCCGCTGGATTCGAGTTGTAGTCGATTTTGTGTGGCCTTTGCCGTATAGATTAATTATGAAAGCTGAAATTTCAATTTATACCATTTCGCGTCTTATTAGATCCGTGTTATTAAAATGTAGAAGTTCAAATAGGTACAAATTCTAGAACTTCCGGGAGTAGGGTTATTACATTTGGTAGATCCGTGTTACTTAAATGTGTGTTCAAATAGGTACAAATTCTAGAACTCGGGGAGTAGGGGTTATTACATTTGGCATCGCAGGGTGATTCAAACCCCTTTTCCTGCCTTATAGGCCCATTAAATTTCCTTCCTAAACCGCCTATGGCTTAACTTCTCCAACCATTAGACTTTATGCACTAGAAATAAATAATCGGAATAAATTAGAAATAACTAGTATATAATCTTCGAAAGGGCCGGTTTGACAATATACGTAACATAATAAAAGAAAAATACAAGTTAAAATTGAAGGCTCACCACATGTATAATCCGTATAAAGTTTAAACCGTTAACTGTATCCATCAAGAGCTCAATTAATATATATACTACTTAGTAATAAGAGTACCAGTAAAAGTTTGAATAGTTGTGAGATCATACCCTAACTTCTTAGGTACAAATATATGAGTATATCAAGATTCAAGGCTATCAAACAAAAACATCACACCCAGCTCGGTTCAGTATAGCATACCGTTTGAAAATTGTTGTCATTGTTTTCATTATCAAAAGCAAAGGAGAAATTTGTTGGTTTCTATTTGTCCAAGTCGACCCCAGCGTATTGTTCTTACCGTGATCTCTATTGCTTTACCGTTAATGGTTGAAATTTTCAAGAGTAAATCGCTACGATTGGAATGGAATGCTTTAAATAAATCAAATTGACTGGAATGGAATGTTTTAAATAAATCAAATTGTATCAATTTGAAAATTTGTTCTAGTCTTGCCCGTCGCTAGAAACAACACATACCACCGCAGGTCAGAAGCTACCCAATGTCTACAAACCACAATGAAGAAACTTAATCATGTACCACAAAATTAAGTATGATACAAAAAGAGGGAGAGGAGTATATTCTGACCCCGTAAATTCAGAACTTCATGCTCAATGCTTAAACAAAGTAGATAATGCCCAACAAAATGAAAGATTGAAAATTAAAGCCGTATGGCTAAAAAAGCTGATGTACCACGTGTCCACAAACACAAGTTGTCTATGTAGGTCAAATAGAAACTTGATCCGAGGTGATGCGTATATATCATTAGAACAACTCCGAAACAAAAGAATCTCAACTTCAGAAAAAAGTATCAATTCGAACTCGTACCCCAATCTACAACTCAAGAAATGCTCGTATTCGTAAACTGGAGAACAAACAAGTACGTCTTTTCAGAAACTCCTTTCTTCCCTCCCGGGGGTACCATCCCCAACATAATTCATGTTGATTCCTTGGACACCCATAGAAAAATTGTTAATTCCTTCTCATGATTACTTCTTCAAGACCTAAAACGATCAATTGTTAAAGTCGCTTAAAAGGAAAAGGATTGATAAAAAAGCATGAACCTCCTTCGTAAACAATTATTTGGCTAAGCTTCAAACATACTCGAACGCCTTGCGTATAGTTGCCGACTCTATGTATGTCCTTGCTTCAGCAAATGTTTGGTCTGTTAAAATTTGATGCTGTCAAAACAAAAGGGAAAATAAGATTGCTGAATTCTAGAAATCTTTAAGTCAGCAGCAATCAAAGCTTGGAAGAACAAATGGCATCAAAGAACAACCGAATTACAACAACAATATCGTAAGCAAAATGGAGGATTTAGAGAAACAACTAAATCAGAAATGAAGAAACCAACAAGTCTCCACTACTACCATTACAAGAAGAGATGACGAGATTGAACAATTAAATCTACAGTCACAAAGCTTCAAATGGGCAGCATTGATATTAAATTTTCAAAGAAGCAGCCCCGAAGGCTACCAGGCTCTGTGCCCGGTTAACTCAAGAAGAGTTCTATCAAAATCTGAAATTCTAATTCAGGCTACAGTAGTTTACTAAATAACTTTTCCTCAATCTGTCACATCGAGCATACACAGGTGCAGAATGACTTCAAGAAATTGCTTTCATGGCGTCCAGCATAAATTGGCCTTAATCATTCTCCTTTTCCTCTTTATCGATGTACTAATATGCCTCTAATTTGGGTGAAGAAGATTGAAATATAGATTGTGCCTCCATTTGAGTTGTTTGTTACTGCAATACCCACATGGCCATTGGTAGAAGAATCCTTCGAAGCTGCCTCGAGTAGTTTCCAAGTTAATGTCCCGACTGCTGCCCTATTTTCACATTTCTTTGAGGCGGCTGCAGAATGTTTTTCCTGGAAATTAAGTTTCATTCCAAACCAATAACTAAATAATTAAAAAAAACAGCATGATTGTAAATATTCACATAAATAAAGACTAAATAAAGCCGTGAAAGAGGGAAGTACAAGGACTGTAAGTGTGTGATTGAAGAGGAAGTCTGAAAGAATAGATCCAAGGAAGATTGAATCTGCATCAATTCAAGAGGACGCATCTTACCGACAAGACAGCGTGGGAATGCGAGGTGAGTTACAATTCCGCAGACGGGGAATGCCTTGCCTGCTGCTTTTGAACAGCGACAATAGAACCCATAGTATATTTTATAGAACTTGGAAGATTCTGAGCGGTCGGCGTGTAGATGAGACGTTAAATTGCAAATCTTACCATAATCCTCTGTTCTGAAACCAAAAACTGTGCGTAGCATTCAAATGAAATGCAATTATAATTTAATTTATACACATATGAATCTAATGTTAATTGTAAGAATTTGTTAAATATATCCATCCTCGGCCAAGTTTTCAAATTATTAAACATGCCCATCAACACGTTAGCCCTTTCAGAACCACCGTGAATTACAAACGTCGGCCCCAGAATTACAGGTGTGATCCACCCGTTGATGGATCAAGGGACAACGAATTCACCGTCAATTGAAGTTCATTCGGGCATTAAAGATCATAACGGGATTGTTTTCGTTTAAATTAACAACAAAGATATATATATACAAGAGCTGAACGTGGCAGCAAATGTGCTCAGCAAACCCGTGCAGTTCAGCAAAGACCAATTTTCATTCAAAAATAAATAAATAACATATATTTATATCCTGCTTTACAGGCGTGGTAACTGGAGCCACGTTCATATCAAACTTTGGCATAGAGTCATAAATCGAAATAGACATAAGCATTGGTGGCAATTTGAGTATAGCGTAACGGACATGTGGGCTCCAAAACTCTTATCGATCCGTTCAAACTTCAGATTATTTTGTATGGTTATTCCCCAGAGCCCACGGGGCAAGTGCACACCGTCCATAGTTTTTACGCACAGCACCCACTGCAACATTAGCAGAAACATCATCAATGTGGCAATGGCAATGGCGATGATTGCATTTCTGGCGCTGCGACTTACGACTCCTAGTTGCCGCCATCTTCTTTGCAGCAGCATCGGGAGGTTCCGGATGCCTCATTTACGGGCAAATGTTTCACTATCTTCCACTACAGCCAGGTAGGAATTTTGCTCGAAAAATGGCTACGATGGTACAAGATACCGGAGTTTTCTTCCTCTTGTCTACTTACATTTAAGTGGTTCTCAGAACTCATTGAAATCATCCTTAAACTGTCCCTTATGATGGTGACAAATTGTGCCCATAGCTGCCGTATGTTCTGGTGAAATTCTGCCCAGCTGGAATTCTACTCAATTACCGAAGAGTATGAATCCTAAAATTGTTAGTTTTTGCCAGAAAGCTTTAACTTCCTATTTTGTTTATCATAGTCTAGATGTTGCAAGTAGAATTCTTCAAAGGTTTTCAACCCAAATAATTAAAGCACGAACTACTCTGCTTGGTAAATACAGAATTATGGATGGATATAGGCGTTTTGACCAACTCTTCGTGCATTTCTTGACATTTACATATATATATATATAATTTTGGCTTGTATATCCTTCGTGTGGATCACATCATGTTTCAATGACTCGTATTATAACATTCGAGGCTCGCGTCAACATATCAGTGATTCACATTATTTTGGGGTCCATGTTAGCGTTTTGTGGTTTGTATACTCTATAAGTCACATTCAATTAAACCAAGGCTCACTTCTAACCTGCATATACGTTTTGAGGGTAGATTTATATACCCCTATCCATTAAACTGTACAGTGAATCATTGATTCCTGTGGCTCAAACTCAATACAGTGGCTCGTATTCGATCTACTTTGGTTAACTTTGGTTATAATATATTCAGATCGACATTATTTCAAAACAGTAAATTAATGAACCTGATATATATATGAACCGAACAGTCAGACAAAAACAAAGGGACCTCAGAAATCAAAGGAAAGTAACAAAGAGTCACCAACCATCTATAAAATACATACTAGAATTTTCTTACAGGTCTAACCAATGAACCTGTTAAAATAAAGCTATAAACTTTCCCAGGCTATCCTACAAAATAGTAACGCTAGTGTCAGTTATCATACCAGGCAGGTTCGTAACAACAATTGAGATGGTTAGTCCATATTGATAACTCGCCCAAGTAAGAGGAGTATAAATGATTTTGTTACAAATCACAACACTGATGTCATTATTTATGCATATCCCATATCCTTCTTTCTCTTATTAACCTTAATCTCTCAATTATTACAATTGTGGCATATCACATGCCATTATATTTAGCTATTATATTACCTTCACCAAATTCTTGAATTCAAAATGAGACATCTGCAGATCATTCACATCTATAGTTATGATTGCCACATTTCACATGTGATTGCCAACAGCCAAAAAATTTCTCCAATAGTCATACTTCATAGTTTCTATTAAGGTTGATGTAACATATTAGTCAATACATTTGCTTGTAGTTGTAACAAATCTGCAAATACCAATTATATAAATTGTATACTGATAACCCACGGTTCGTTTCCGAATCACATTAAGCAGAAAAACAAGAGAGTACAATGTACTTGTTAACCACCGTTAAAAGCAACTCGGTAAATGGTCTCTCAAGACTCCGTTATTGCTATCTCATTAATCCGAACGAAAGTTGCTACACCAACAATTAACCCACTGCCATCGTTTTTAAAAGAACGTGGAAGGGGTTTAATGGTAGTTTTGGGATTCCACTTTCCTCACATGGTTTGGTAAATGATGAAAAACATTAAGATAAATCATAAATCAAGGAGGAGATAAATAAATTACAAGAATAATGGGGAACGAGATTAAATCAGTTGGAATTGTATGTGTATTATAAAATCACCAAAGAGATACAATTTCTCTTTATGCACTACGTATAGAGCCGCTTCTACTTTAAAAGGCAATTGCAGCAAAAAGGGAAGAGCTTAAGATAGCATTAAATCAACATATAGTACGAATTTAGGAAGGAAACTCAAAATTAATAATAAATAAGGTTATGAAACCCTATAAAATGAGCGATATAAAGCTAATTTTAAGTTTGACAATGTATCCACTTCAATTAAGAGAATTAACAAAACTATTTTCCATTTTGAATGTTGTCGAGAGACATACTAGGACACGGAAAGAAAACTATAGCATTTATCATGATAAAGCACTCAATGATCAAGTCACAAGAGGATGAATGAAAGAAGAAATATTCATCAAATTTTGTAGCTTTATCATGAACTCGAACATCACCGCCCTTTTATAGTCGCTTGTAGTGGTTATCTCTTTTAGGCATTATCATTACGCAGGGAGAGAAATTTTATGATAGTCGTGTTTGGTATTGTAGAACTACTCGTAACCAAAATATTGTTAAAGTCTACCAATTCGTACAAAAGTTATCCGTTTCTGTGCAAGGATGAATGGTGCAGAGATCAGGCTCGAGAGGCGTTGATATCAACTCTACTTGATGAAAATGTACTATTTTAAAGCAAGTAGATATAATAATTATTTTTACCACTAACAGAGAAAACAATAAATAAAGATGCAGAGAGAGATAACAATGATGCGGAAAAAAGCCACACAAGTTTTGATAAAGTCAAGAATCAAGTATACATTTAATTGTTTTATCGATGGTATTGCCAAAATTGCCCTTTCTTGATATTGACAATTTTTCCTACTTTTGCACTCATCAGATCTCATGTGTTAAATAATATATATAAGCTCATGTTCCCGGAATAGTGGTGACTCTATTCTCTTAATGATTTTAGTACTACCCATCTCTACCATTGACCGAGTTCCATACCGCTGCATTGATCGAACGATTCTATGCTTGCAGATGAGGTAAAGGAAACATTCACTATGCTCATAGCAGGGGAGTAGTTAGGCATGTATGGATACTAAGTGCATAGTAATTATGATTTCATGGGATTTTCTCATAATAGAGCTTATCATAACGTGTAATGGGAAGTATTACCATATATATAAGTGATAAGATTGGGATAACATAGTCATTTCCATTACTTGTGGTTATACTATTCGCCCATTTGTCTTAGCATTATCATAAAATTAATCGTGATTCCATATCTATGGAACAAAAGGGAAGCGATAGGATGGATATCGGCAAATGGCAATTTCATTATCCAAATACATGTATTCAGCCACGATACACATATCCTGCTTACTATACAAAGATTGCGATCTACTTGACTACATCATTAGCCAGGATTATAACAATAGTTATAATTAATAAGAATCCATAATAAATAGTGATCAATAAGCTTAAAGTAACACGTATACTTAGTAATAACAAATATGGTATAAAACTACAATCAAGAATAAGGCAAGATTTGAGTGACAAAGAACCATATGATCTTCATAAAGCATCGAGTGTACCATTCTCTAGTTAAGTAGAATAAGAGCAAAGGAAGTATTGACAATCATAGGCTTGATAAAGGTTGAACCCTATCCGATATAGCATCTACTCGTATATAAGAGAGACCTTCTTGCTTCACCTATTTCACATAGTGATACTCGCTCATATAAGATTCTAGTAGTTCACATGTTCGTAAGGTCGTATTATATAAGCTATACTATTTCAATGGATTCACACCGGTTAACCCGTTGTACCCGTAGTAAAACTCTTTTAGAATAGAGGTTCATCTCTCACCATAATACACAATAAACAAGATAGTATTGTACTAATATGGAGTTAAGGGTAAAGGTTCAATATTCTTTATTAACATATCACTATTTCATTGATTTTATTAGCTATAATATATGACATAATCACAGACTAACTCTAACTTACCGCTTTGTAATCATAATCACACAGCCCATCGGTCATGTATAAAGAGTGGTCATAGCTTATCCATGAAATTATAAAATTTATTTTAATTATCTCGTAAGAATGAATTTTACTCACCGATACATGGATACCCATAAAGATAGAATGCTACTTCTACCGTGATACAAGATATATGTTGTTTGTTTGCACTTACTAGGCATGGACACCGCATGCAATATGGCATTTTAATTAACATTGCAAGAATGAAATTATAGATTAGACATTACATGAAAATATTTATCGAATTATTTCATTGCATTTCAAATATAATTCAAGGAAAGGGAATAAAAGTGTAACTACATTGTGAATATGAAAAGGAAAAATAGGGTATATAGGATGAAAAATGGTTAAAGTGCTACATCATAAATAGAACACAAATAAACTAAACCGACAAGATTCCAATGAGAAATTTTATTGAACATATTGATATCTATGTGAACAAATTTTCTTTTATAAAGTCTTAGGATTGATACTGTACGTATCAAAACATTTTGAATGTGTAGAAGTTGTTATATGGGTAACAATTATGAGCAAATATGTTCTGGCTATGTCAGAATATGTGTTCGAGTGTTTACATTGCGCATTATGTACTCAGTGAGTATCATGCAGAAAAAACAGACACTGAACAATCTACGTGATGACAACATTTCCAAGAACAATTGGAGACTCCATGTGATCCCACGATAGTGTTGACCCGGTCCCACCGGGGAGGAGTGGAGGTGTTGCTCATCGTTTTGTCCTCCAATACCCGGAGTCATGGGAGGATCGTGCGAGTCACGCTCCCTCAGACGGGGTGGGATGAGCGGACCGCCGGATGCCTACAAGCATGTCGGGCCCACGTAATCGACTCGACATCATTGAGGTCTATGAATGGATCGCAAAACCGATGGCATATTCCCGTAGAGGACGGATAGGATGGGAGTTGAAGAGATTAGGAAGGATAGGATGGTTCTAGAAAAGCTTCAAAGATCGGTGAAGATGGGGAGTAACAATTAAATTACGGATACATACTTATTTAAACGAAAATTCGATCTTGAAATACATGCATTCACAATCAATTTAATCTCTAAAAACACAATATTGTTATGAATATATAAAACCATAAACTTTGACTAAGTTTTCTCGAAGGGAGGAAGTATGTAACGACCCATTCCCACGTATATACAAACGATATTAGCATGTGAACGATATAGGCAATTGATAGCCACATCATACCGCCCACATCGCACTAGTACACCTACCTACTAACATCAAGAATTCATAGATTGGGAACTTAATATTAAGATTTCGTACTTTATATCGAGTCCAACTAAGTATAAAATTTATGAAACAAGGTAATAAAGGAAATGAAGTAATAAAGTTAAAAATCCTTAAAAGTTAAATGAATCTTTAAGTTAAACAGAGTATGCGATATTAAAGATTTATATTAAAGGTACTTAAATAAAATCCCACCTTTATAAATATGTATACGTAAGCACATTAATGGGGATCACCCACCATAACAACATTTAATGTAAACTTAAGGTTGCAAGGCCTCTGTAGTTTGGAGGCGGAGGAAGATTGTTTAGATTATATTCATATCCAAACATAATGAAAAGTATACCACCATAAACACCCAAAATATCATCATTAATAAGGATAAGACTTCGGTTAGAGGCGGTGGGAGTGAGTATTTATTTAAAGGACGGTGGGTATGGAGGAGAAGAAATGTGAAGAAGAAATGGTTTCCATTGGAAGTTGAGAAGAAGGAAATGTCACAGTGCGTGTTTGGGGAGGAGCCTTGTTCTTGGAAACTGGGCACGGGGGCAAGAGGGAGACATCCTCCTCGGGTCCGGGATTAGTCCCGGATTTGGTCGGGAGGATTCGATTGTCCCAAAGAATCTGATCTGCTCACTCTACATCACCACTAATCTTCACTCGCTTTCCAGATTCGTAAGTTTGTGCTGATTTTCAGTATTCTTCTACGTATAGATTAATTATGAAAGTTGAAATTTCAATTTATACCATTTCAATGTCTTATTAGATCCGTGTTACTTAAACAGAAGTTCAAATAGGGTACAAATTCTAGAACTCCTCGGGAGTAGGGTTATTACGTAACCTCCCACCTTCAAATAGACAACCAAACTTTGTTAAGGAGCTGAAGGAAATAAACAATTATACTTGAATGGCAAGTTATTACCATATTTATTTTTTAACCGTTGGAAGAAGCAATTTATCAATTGGAGAAAAACAATCACCTCGACGGATGGACAATACATAAAGAAGCACAAGAAGATCTGAATTACAATTATAAATCCTCAAGAGATTAGAATGTCAATGTAATATTTTAAAGCACTAGTAAACACCAAGAATGGAGATGGAATACCAAATGGGTATTATCTCAAGGACTAGGAGGAAAATGCAGAATTATTAGCTTATATGCCTTCTTTAAAGCTAGAAACCTTTAGGAAAATAAAACAAGAAATATTAAGATTAAAGGTAGATATTATCTCACAACACCGTTGGCAAAGAAACCGAGATGTGAGAATGGCACTTACGTTTTTGTAATGTCTTTATCCCCGGTTTCTGTGCCGACCTCGCATGGAGGAAAATGCACGATTTAGCTTAACTCCGTGCTTAAGCCAAGGAATCCTCCAATCGACTGGCCCGCAATATGCTCGCATTCTTTATGCTCCTTTTTCTCCATAGTTTGTTTTGTAACCCACAACCGAATAGTTCCGTTTTTGAAACTACCATTGCTAAAGAAGGCTAAAAAATGGCATGTGCCCAAGAAATTTGTATTTTCCGGGTTCTTTTAAATGAGTAATTTCTAGGCTATGATCTAATAATATAGAAAATTCTCATTTCAATCTTAAAAAATATAAAAATTGGTAGAAAACTTCACATATCAAATTTTTATGTGTTCAATTTTTTTGTATGGACAAGATTAATGGTGTAACTGGAAACAATAGTCACCGTCATTGGCAGTGGACTAAAAATATATCTACTAAATGGCCTAAAAACATTTTATAGATAAGAAACAAAGGAATCTCTCTTCATAACCAAATATCAATTTTGGAGTTCTTGAAACAAAATAGAAAAATCAAGGCTGGATGTTTTATTTTCAAGGTTCAACCATATTCCTTCACAATTCGAACGGACATAATCCACGTTCACGTCAACGTTGACATCGACATTAGCTATATCTTTCTTCACCTCCATACATTTTGTGTCTTGAAAGTCCACAACATGACAAATCTGCATACTCGGGTTCATATGATGCATTATTTCTCAATCCTTTGGAGGACATAACACTCACATACCTACCGTCCAACCGGATCTTGTACATAGAATCCTTGTTTAGCTTGCGATGCTAGAATAAATGGATTTATCTTGCCAATGATTTTGGCTTAAAAATTTCTTCATATTCACCATCAGAACCAAATCATCAGCTTTCTTGATTCCCTCTTATCGTATACATCAATCCAATTACATTTGAACAATGTGTACTCCATAAAAAATAGTCCAATGTAATTATTTCTTCACCACTCCATAAAATGTTGTGGTTTGAAGTATAGGGTTTGCATCTGAACTTGACCTCATCATTGTTTGAGCTTCCATACACACGCCACTATTTTGGCAATTTTCTCATTCTCCATGCTTTAAAAGTGGAATCTATAACTACTGGTTAGGTATCCCTTGTACTTATCTGCCCCACTTCTCGGGACCACGCTAGCCATTTAAGTGTATCGTACACATTTCCATCTCCCTCTGATTCGTATAGTTTTAGGATTTTTAAATGTAGTTAGAATTCATACATTCAACCTCTAAAAAAATATTTAATTTCCATTATATTATTCCAATGTAATGATTTTTAAGTACACTTATAATATAAATAATGTGTTTACCTCGTTGTTTTAACCACCTAGTAAACTTATGTCAGAGTTTCGTAATAGAGCTTCTACCTTTTTTCGCTGGGTAATTGAGTTGGCAATCTCCATTTTGTGCATCCTAATTCAACAATTATATGTTAAATATGGTGGTTAATGTGTTTTGATTAAATATGAATAAAAAATTAAAGGTCAAATATCTTAAACCTTAAACAACTCAACAAACAAACCATCCGGGGATGCAGCCTCGTGGTTGTGCTTACCGTGGGCTGGAACACCTTTTCTACCATGACAACTATGGAACACCTTATTTGTCAGGGTAAAGCTTTATTTAAGCCAAGCTGTGGGTTTTTTATTTTTCGCTTGGAGAACGTTATCAAAACTTTATTTCTCGTGGATGGTGGCCGCACAATTACGCTATTCCGTCTCGGTCTTCGTGATCGAAGGATTACTACGCAGTCGGTCCCATTTTAATACGATACACAAATATCACAAACAGGTTCCACTTTACATATTAATATACACAATTACATGTCTATTACAAGAATTATTTTGTGAGGCATATTTAACTATTGGCAACCTATTGGTCCTTTCGACCGTGGGCTTTGATTGGTCGTGGGTGTTCTAAAATTTTTTCTCTTCTAGGTAGTTCTTATCAAATATGTTTTCTTTGTCGATCGTTTTAAAAAGGAGATAGCAAATACCATACATTTTTAAAATATGAACAAAGATTCTCCATTCGAATAGGCTAAAGACAGATTTTTGGATTCGGTAATGTGAATGTTTTTTTCTTCTCTCGTAAATGCTTTTTGTATACAAACTTCGGGTTTGTCTTCATAGAACACATAGTACATGTATCTTCATTGTAATTTTAATTTAACCCATAAAGAATAAAATTACGCTTTTTCTCTGTGACTCTAAACAAACAAACAAAAAAATTACAGCCAAATATGTAACTTACTCTATCCAAGGGATCAACTGCTTGTGTGAAATAGAACTAATCATGGGCTTGTTCCTTAACTAATGCCATCCAATTTCGAAGGAATTGGGAGCAGCATAATGGCTTTCCATCAAGGATAACTTCTTCAACTTCCTCATCCCACACTTCATTTCACTCATGTGTGGATCCAACATAGCTTCCCATACCTTTCAAGTATCCTCCACAAAACTTTATTGATTCCTCCACAAGATAGCTTTCAGCAATGCATCCCAGGCCTATTTTTGTTCTTAATATTAACTCTTATATACTTTCATGTTCCACAAATTAACAAACAAAAAAATTAAGTAATGTCAAAATCTTTATATTTGTTGTCTGACAAAAGCAAGTTTCACGTACTCTCAAAGGGTACATCCATCCATAAATCGGGCCGAAATAATATCGAAGTCACTACATCAAATGTAATACATTCAAAATGCAAATATATCAAAGAATTATTGAGTGAAGTACTTTCAAGAAAGCACAATGTTCACGAATATCATTTTCCATTATCAAGATGATCTTCATCAAACTGATTTGCAGTTGGGATTGTCGGTAAGTAAAATAAATAAAGTTTGCAAACAGTTTCCTTTTCTTATTAAATAATTTGTGCATAATACATGAGACGCAAAGCCACCGGAGGAGTTGTTGCGCTAGAACATGGCAATCATGCTTTTCTGCATCATGGAATCAAAACCTTCCTATTAGACATATGATTTTTTGGATTAGAGCCGAACTGCCTGGGCACCTTTAACAGTAAGTAACATGATAGGGTCTGCTTTCTTTCTTTAAAAGAGTATGTGGTGTGTGGAAGGAATATTTTCTGTCTTTAACTTCCGGCCATAGTGATTTCCTTGCTTCCATTTTTTGCAAGTCATCACGTGATTTTTTTCCCATCTTTGGACTTCCCTTCATATATCCAAGGGTTCCAAAAATGTTGTCATTATTATCTTTCTCCACATGCATTACATCTAAATTAAAGCGTATTAGGAGTTTCTGCATTCCAACACATCAAGTAACACTTTAACAATATTTAATATAATAAAAAGATAAACAAATTAATTCAATCCAAGACATCTAATCACAATGAGGTCAAATTAAGCAAATAAAACCAATAACAGTATGGTCGATCATGGTCTACATACTCCCATATGGTAGATTTGAATATAGTCTGACGTTTCTTCCACCACAAACACTGTATTTTTTTCTGCACTGCTTGATCGTTTTTCTTTTATTTGATTCAATCTTCCCCCATATTGCTTCCTTCCTTTGTTTTTAAAAACATCTCACACTTTCACACACTGGAGGGGCACACGATGCTCCTCCTTTCCACAAACGGTGCCTTTTGTGAGCGAAACTTATGACGTTGAGGAAGAAATCTTCCTATGTCCCCCATGTACACACATTTCCATAACCCGAGGTATTCTATCTCGTGTTCCTCCCTACAGTGGGACATGCATTATAGCCTTTTGTTGTGCAAACTACCATTCTACAAGGTGGAAAATCATGGATCACCCACATAAGAATTGCTCTCTTTCATGTTAAACATGTCTACTATGTTGATCATACATCCATACCTTGGTCCTACAGTTCTTTAGTTCATCTACCAAGGGTTCCAACACACATCAATGCTTCAGCTTCGGTTGTTCGGGGACCGCACAATAATGCTAGTATGGGTAATTTCTTTGTGCACAACCATGGTGGAAGGTTGTATGTAACTAACACTACACAAACAACGATAAAATGCTTCAAGTCTCCAAAAGGATTAAATCCATCTACCATTGCAAGTCGCATACTACAGTTCGCTGGCACCAGGGCTACTGTCATCAATAGTTTTCCATGCCGATTATCAACAGATGAAAGCATTTGACCATCATTGTTTGCATTCTGGCGAGATGCTACCCCCATTTTTTGTGACATATCCGTAGAGTTTTTCATATACTAGAAGAAAAAAAATCATTTATATAAAGTATTATCACATAATAAATACCATGACAAATGGTAAAGATAATACAATAAAGGGGGAAAACTGAACAAACATAGTGTCAGAAGATCATACCTACACATTCTTTTTAGCCTTGAAAGCAGGAAAATATCTTAACACTGCTGGAACACCTTTTCCGCACCTTGAGATTGAGCATCCACCTTCCATCTGAGATTTTCCACATGTTGGGCATTGATCTTTACTTTCACATTCCTCTCATATAAAATGCAATCATTTGGACATGTTGGTATCATATCAATAGTTTAACCCCAATGATTTTACTGTGCTTTTTTTGCAGCATAGCAGAATCTGGAAATGTGTTATCTTAGAAGCAATCTTTTTGCAATTTTTATTTATTTGGTCAAAACTTGTATCGTACTATCCACTCTTCACTTTCGATTGTAGAATTCTGCTGCTGGGTCGATGCTTTTGTGTGAAGTCAACAGACAACTGGTAATAATGGCTCTCTTTGGTATCTTCATGCTTCTTATATTCATTAACTTATTTAGCACATTTGTTGATGTCAACCCTCATTATCACAACTCTCCTTGGCTGATGTTTCTTTGATTGCATAATGACAACACCAATTCACTATTTCCAAGCATTTGATCACCGACAATGGTTGCATCATCATCATCATCATCATCATCAATTAGAGGTTCGCTATCGTCTTCCAAACAATGCTTCATGCTCATCACCTTGATTATCATAATCACGTCTTACGGTCATGTTCATAACCCTATTAATAAGAAAATCAAAATTTATGTTAATAATTTTATAGTTTTTTATGAAAATTAGAATCAATAGCATTTGGTCAACCTAGTCAAATAGGACCCTTGACTAATATGAAATGAAGCTACTGAGATGAAATATGCTCAAGAACTCTCCATGTGGCTCATTTTCAGAATGCTGTCTGCCCTGCTTACATGAATAGATGGAATCTAAAGTGAGACAAAGAAAAAAAATTGAAGTTTGCATATATAAAAACAAGTGATACTTTATCGTAAAACATATAAGAGTAAAATGATCAATTCTATTCAAGATACCCTGAAGCAGAATGCTCTCTCCATCGAAATGCCCAAATGTATATTGTTCATTATACTACCTGCAAATCAAGTGCTCTCTTATTTAATATCAAATGTTTCACTTTCACCATGCCACATTTATTACATGGACATTTTGTGGACATCTTATCTTTGATTGTCTTCTGCAAATTTTTTAAGAATTCCTCAACCCCATCTTACATTCTTTTAGTTCTGCTGCCAACCAATTTACAAGTCATATAAATTTAATTGGAGAAAAAGTTACTACTTTATATATTTTTCACAAGAATAATATGAATAACTCAAATATACAAACTAACTACATCTGGTTTTTCTAATTTCCATCCAATTTCTTTTGTCCATTTGGATAACATGTTCCAAGGTCCTTTGAAATTGCGTGCCCTGAAAAGAGCTATATAAGTTAGTTGATACTAAAGATAGATAAAAAGTGAACTCAAGATAGATTAGTAAGTAATCCAATTGTCAAGAAATCAGCTTACAAGTGAAAAATAATTCTGCCTCTATACATTTGACCTCAAAAGAATTTGATAATTGACTTAATGAAGTATCAAGAAGAATATACATAAACAAGATCACAAGAAATTAGCATGAAGAGAATTTTATTAGACTACAGCCTCTACAAGATTCTCAACATGGCATCGTAGCCATAAAAAGGGTCAAAGAAGGGCATAATATGGCACTTAAGGATTAGATCACAGCCATCAACAACTCAAATATCTTTCTGATAGAGAAAAGTGATGCAGTTCGATTCTGTTACAATCATCAAAGAAGAAGGGACTCGTGAAGGAACAATGAAGTATAACGATTATTCTAACTAGCAATGGCTAATTGAACATTCTTATTTCATTGAATTTTTATTTTTATGTATACAGATTATAAATAAAAAGAGAGAGTGTGTTACAACTCACTCAAAAAATAAAAAAGGCGCTCCTAGTAGACACACGTTGTAATCTCAGTGAGCCAAGGGGGCCAAGAGACCACGTAGAGGGGGCCCGCCTGACCACATGGCGGGAGGTATCAGGGGCAGCGAAGATGGAGCACGGGCAAAGGGAGGCTACGGCGGAGGAGGTGGAGTTTCTAGGGTTTAGAGAGGCTAACACTATATAGAGGAGCCTCATTTGGTCATTCGACAGTTTATGATATTGAGCTAGCTATTTCGACTCTCTTTACATGTTGTTGTTTGTCATTCAGCGCACCTGCTTAGTGGACCGAGTGTCTCCATTCGAAGATCTCATCCCTCACTTCCGGGACTCGGAGTGCTCCGCGTCGGTGAGGTTGTCCCCACCTATTGAGCTTCGGTGGAGGGTTGGAGTTTGCCTTGCAAAGGAGCAAGGCATCCACAGACTCCATATAGCCCTAGGGAGGGAGGACGGTACCTACTTCGGGGAGCTTTGGATTAGGTTTCTTTCTTGGAGGTTTTGAGCTTGGAGACTGAGCAAGGCCACCTTTCCCGTGGAGTGGATTTCCAAGGCGCAGTTTGTGGCCGTGTTTTGGTGGCTTCATTCAGCCCTCGCCAGTGCCTCGAGGATAGCGAGATCCCCCAAGCGGTGATTTTCAGGTCGGTCGTCCCGTAAATGCTTCCGGGTTTTTCTCGGGTTTGGTGAGTAAAGGTTGATTCCGCAGTTTCCACTATTCGGCAGATGCGGTGCCTCGACATCGACCCTTGTTCGTTGAAAAGAGTGCTCACAAGGCGCTAGCACCTGTGACGATCGCAGAGCAAACAGTATTCCATCAACATTCTCAAGAGTATTTCTTTCGCTGCCCTGAGTGTAGTTCAGGTGCCATCACCGATCACCTACGCCCATACTTATATTTCTACATACGAAATGGCTCCGCATTCTCTTTGCATTTCTTGAGTATATGTTCGTGTTCTCTATATATATATATGCTATTGTATACCACCACAAGTATTTTTCTCCTTGAGCTTTCCGTACTATACCACTTGGTGTGTTTTCCTCATACTCTTGGCTGCAGTCCGGAAAGGGCGATAGCCTCCGCATCTCACCCCTCTTTCGCAGGGTGAACATCCTAGAATGCCCTCCCACCATCTCCGGTTGGAATTTGCTTGTGTTTTAGAGACATTCTCCAAATGGGATATTACAAGCAGAATGCATCGTACAGATAAGGTGAAGGCCCCAAGCCCTATGAGCTAGCTATTCAGGACACCGGTATATAAACCCACATCCGCGATGCGCAGGTAGAACCATGTTGACATTAAGTACAGTTGGAGAACACCCTGGCGCAGAGGTGACCGTGCTAGGTGGTATCATATCAAAAAAGTCAATGGTAGATGACAGGTGAGGGCAAGCCAGCTTGGGGAGGCACTCCTCAAATCGCGCATCTTGCGATGCATTGGAGGTGATGGCTGGAGATTCCACCGTTGTGGAGGTTAGACAAATGTTGAAACCCCAAGGGCTTCAGGAAGGTTAAGCAGGGGGTCAGCAGCATCCTACTTTGCTTCTTCTGAGCGGGGACACCCACACTGGCATCACATGCAACTCAACACGTTCCACTATGCCTACCCTTTCTAGGTGCATATTGGGGCAGTGGAGCACAAAGATGAGCTGCAGCCCTGTCACATGGGTGACTATTTTGTCGAGCACTGCATGCGGGCAGAGTTCGTGATGCCCTTTCATTTAGACATTTTGTCTGTCCGTCGGTACACAGGATCTTGCGGATCATCACAGAGAGCACTGCATTATCATGATGGGGACACACAACATACGTAGCCGATTCCATTGCCAACGTTTGATGGTTTCATCAGTCATCGACAAAGTTCAGGAAGTCGACATATATTTCCACTAACCAAATGGCGTAGTTGGAGGCCATCAAGGTGGCTATGCTGTACGGATGGTGAGGCCTGTGGACCGGTGGTTCCATGGGATAGTGGACACGGTGTGGTCTGGCACCACCACAGTGCTTGAGTTCGTCCTGACCGACAGAGATTCGACCCCAGGATCCCAGGAGCATTTCGTTGAGTTGACGAAGTTCAAACAGGATCGGGAGCCCGTAGATGTATATTGAAGGCATTTCCCCGAGGTTTCAAAGGATGGTGCCGCATCTATCCGTTGTTACTTACGCATCTACATGTTTGTTGAGGGGTTAGCAGTCACTTTCGGGGTCTAACCGATCCACTGTACTGTAGCCACACCCAGATGCCATCGCAGGACCCGTGATTTGCAGTGATGCCTTACCCAAGACTAGGAGAAATTTTACCCCCGTAGACAAGTTTTCCAAACTGTGTGCGGGAAAGATGTGAGGATTCGCCTTCCAAAGGGGAACTGTAAGAAAAGTAGCTAGATGATGATGCTGTGGAGGAGCGGAAGAAGAAGAGGTTGTGCTTTACTCCGTCAAAGAGTCGTGGCACTGGTGACGCGGATGTGGCCGCGGGCAAAGCACATTTAACCGAGATCTTCCGAGAGCAACAAGAGGATGAGTACAGGATGGAGAGGCAAGAGAGCACGACAGTCAGCAAGACCATTTTCCACCTCCACCTCCGTGACAGGAGGTGCATTTTGCACCCAAGGTGGGGGAACCCTTGCAGCACGGCGAGGAGTACCCAAGTATTTGACGCCGCGTGTCCGAGGGGCGCACGGGGGCAAACAGTTTCGGTTTTGGTAGGACAAAGTAAGAACCCACAACCCCATCGATGCACACGATGGTTGGAGCTGGAGAGGCATACCGACTAAAGCTTCGATGGATTCTGTTCAATGGTTGATTACTTTGGGGAAGGTCACCGCGTATTGGGGAGGCCTTGGGAGACAGAGGCGGGATGATAAGAAGACCGGGAAGCATCGTAGATACGTGGGATGCACACTTACCCACCCCAAACTCCGTGCTTTCAGCCTGGCCCGATGGAGCAGACTTCCCAAGGGAGACACAGAGTGGGCGGTTGAGTTGCGGCATCGCAGACAGGACCACCAGCGTACAGCCCACCTAGATACACGGCCATCCTCGACAGAGCATGATACGGTGTTTGGGGAGACACCGCCGGAGCGCCACCGCACTCAAAGGTTTGAGCACACCGTTATTGAGCTGGGTTGCAGCATCCGTGTCGTTATTACCACATCTCTATAGCACCGAAAGTCATTTCGGATGAGATTGAGCAGCCATCTAAAGTTGTTGGCTCTTGACATATTCGCTCAGCACCAGTCCTTTTACTTCTTCTTGGCAGTGTTGGTGAATAGCGTTAACGACACATTGAGAATGTGCATTGATTAGCGGTCTCCCCGAATAAGAATACCCGCGAAGAACAAAAATTTCATACCTACAGATGAGCCGATGATGAGTTGAGAGGAGCACAGTTTTTATCAAAGATCGACTTGAGATCCCACCAACGAATTGGTGTGAGAGAATGTATATTCCCAAGACCCGTTTTCAGGTGCCATTATGGCCACTTTGAGTTTCTCCACATGCCTTTGCCAACTCAATGCCCCCAAACTACTTTCCTCACTACAAGAACCATATCTTCCCGACTATCCGAGGAAGCTGTTGGTCTTTTTCTACATGACATACCGATAGTATAGCAGACTTGGGAGGAGCATCTCTCCGCATATAGAGTGTTAAGAGCGTATATCTTGGAGGAGCAATGTCAGCTTCTATGCTAAGCTCTAAGTGGAGTTTGGGTCGATTGAGATGTTGGGGCCGGGGTCATGATCATAGGAGTGGACAATGGAGGGTCTCAGTTTATAGCATCTTGTACACGAGATTGGCCGTAGCCGAGAAATGTGACTTTAACCTCAGGATTTGTTGGTATCTACACTTGCACAGAAGTTCGTCGAAGAGTTTCTCTCGTGCCCTGTCGCGCCCTTACGCATTTGACAAAGAAGGGGTATCCGCTGAGGATACAAGACAAACGGGCCTTTAACAAAGCTCAAGGAGTGTTAAGGACAAATTACCAGTGCTTGCGTTGCCACCACGCACTTTTGTTTTGGAGTGTGATGCATTGGGAGAGGACCCACAGTTTTGATGGTGGAGGCCACCCATAGCCTATGAGAGCCGGGAAGCTCCTTCCCACGTAGAGCGGCCATCCCATATACGATGATAAGATGCCGGCCATTATGCATGCATCAAAGCAATTCCGTTGTATTTAGTGGGCATTATGTTCAAGGTGAGGACCGGCGATTACCACTGTGTTCCTTGGGAGCGTTAAACAACACAGGAGAGGTGTTAGCAGGCGGATCAAGATCCACGGCTATGACTTTGACATTGAGTATGTCAAGGGCACAACGTGGTAGGCCGATGCACTTTCACGCACTGCCCACGTTATCTCCATGAGCTGGACATTGGAGGGTTTCGACCTTGGTGGAGTGCTCAAGGAAAGTAACATGCAAGTACAATAAAGGGACCGTATAAGGAAGTTTGATGAATCACTTTCCGTTAGCTAACATGACTCAAGATGAAAGTGATGGATGATCTCAGGTCTACAAAGCTAAAAGGTTGGAGATTCCTCAATACTTAAATCCATGACACTGAAGACAGATCTTCACAACCAGGGAAAGCTCCCCCACCATTGTTGGAGGTCCTTGGAATTAAGAGGGACTTTTGAACTTATTCCACTTTGATTTTTTCTTCGATAGCAATGGAGTTGCGTTCTTGGTGTCAAAGGATGGAGGAGTGTTCTTTGTTTGGGTTGTTCAAAGGTGTGACATGGCTTGGTTGAATGACCTATTGGAGACTTCATTGTAGAAGCATCATGTTGGATCACGTAACGCCACCATTCATTATCTCTCTGTTTTGGCTTGTCTTCCATCGTATCTATTAATATGTCGATCTCCTCTTATTATGTGCCCTAATCCGAAATGGCATAGAACATGTTCGTGACCACGTTAAAATGTAGCTTTATGGGGAAAACAATGCCCAATTTGTGTTTACCTGCAAATATCCGATCTATTGATCCATTGTGCAACATAATCACAAGTGAATACTCGTGGAGGGAGAGACTAAGTTCTGTTTTTAATGTGAACAAATGAAGTTCAAGAATGCAGGAGGCATGATGATTGTTTAGGTCAATTTAGGAGGGTCGATGGACTTTTCAAGAGGGTCGCAGGTAGTGTTATCGTCTCTATGGACTATTTGATGGTGGTTTGCTCATAAACAAGAGTGTCGAAGGCCCTATGCTCACCCGGTTCGCTGCGCAGATTAAGGAAGTTCGCTGACCCCAAGACCAGAAATGTCGACGCTCGTACCTGTGCCGGGCTTAAGTGTCACACCTTCAAGAAGAGATAGACGGCAGCCTCTGGCGATACTTTTTATGGGCCAAAAATTAGCAAATAGGGACTATGGTTCGTGCCCTAACCAAATTCGTATTTACAAGATGGAGCGGCACCTTAAAAAAAGGGAGCCGAAGTATGCATTTTGGGTGCATCTTGGATGTATGTTGGATCCTAGTTTAGGGTCGCATTTGCACTCGGCCATCTAGCAAAAAGATGTGGAAGCCAAGGAAGAAGATCGTCGTTTGCCAGGAGGACAAATGCACGGACCGATAATGTCCCGGCATATTTAAGGCTTTAACATGTTTGAAGGTCCCGAAGGACAACAAAAGGAAGCGCTTCTCTCGAGCAGTACTGGGCATGATTTGAAGTTGTGTGCCAGGGCTGCGGTGGCATAGCACACAAAAGTCGGCCAAATTAGAGGGTTTTCAAAGAGTGGATAGCAACCCAAGGAGGCAAGATGGCATCAAAGGAACCCTCCTAGGTAAACCGGCAGAATCAGAGGGGAAGGCTTGTTTAAGCCAACGTGTGATGAAACTAGGGCCTAAAGACGTGCCCTACCATCAGCAACCATATTAGCGTAGTGTCTTGTGGAGGTGTGTGTTGGGTCCATGATTTATGGGGGCGTGTTTGGATCATGCTTGTCATCTTTATGATGTGCGAAGGTGACAATGTACTCTGGACTTGTTGTCATAAACGACCTTGTACACGAAGGTGACACACTTGGCAATTCATGATTAGGATCATTATGTTATTCTATGTGAGGTGCGTTATAACTTATGATATCTCGAAATTAAGAACAGAAATGAAGTGTATGCTACTACAATAGGGAGTCATAAGAAAGGACACCATGCTTTGACAAGCAAAGGTATCAAACACCTACTATGGATTGCACGCCTTTTCTGTTGCAAAAGAAGACATATTCCTATGTTAACAAATCGAGAGATTAACAAACTGTATGTTCAACACCCAAACCGTAAAAACAGAATTCAGTCATGCAAGCTTCAACCGTTTCTAGAACTCGGCTTCAGCAAAGCTTGCTCAGTCAACAAGGCAACATATCGATCAAGTCACAGTGCCTAATGGCTCCCAGAGTTTTGTGTACCGAATTGAATGATGCCCTAATTCCTACAACATAACTAAGAGACAATCGCCGTAGGGGGAGAAACCTAGGGTAAAGGCAAGCCACATTGAGAAATGATTGTTATCAAGTGTTGAGAGGGTCGGACAGGATTGTCGCTAAGCCCCAATCGGATCAGAATACAACAAGGTACCAACACATGAGAAGGTATGTTTTTGTGTTAAATTGTTGGTCCTAGTTTGGACAATTGGAACATTTTAGCATGCCCGGCGGAAGCCAAGGAAAGGGAGGGTTAAATGTAAGAAGAAGTTCAATCAGCAATACCGATGATAGGATCAACCATGCAAACTGTGGGAGCCATATGTTGGGGTTTCTGGGTGTTAAGAAATCAACCAGGGACCAGACGATCTCGCAATGAAGTAATGGTGGTGTCCGAGACAGATCGTTAGAGGTTCGTGGTAGCCAATGGTGAGGATTTCTAAGTGTGAGGATGCCCCCAGCTAGCGCAGATGCTACAACAAGTATTGGTCACTGTGGTTCCGCAAGAGGGCAATGGAGAGTGGGCCAAGGTGAACGTGATTGTGCATTTATGGCATGTTAGATAGCTGGTGATAGCACGATGGCACCGTGCACCAACCCATGGACCTCGGTGGTTGCGAGGTCAAGGGTCCGATCAACTAGGAGCAGTTTTTGTCACTGCAGCTCCCAGACTCGTGGAGAACTTCTACATCGGATGATGGGCAGCCCTCCCAGCCTATGTTCATCAGATGATGGCAGACATCTGCAGCGATAGGTGGCAGCCCTTCATGCTCATGTTGGCTCTCTGCACGTGCGTTACGTAAAGACCATAGTGGTTTGAAGTCCCTAAGAATCGAGGAGCAACAACAGAAGACGAGACCGTTCACAAACGAAGCCAGAACAATTCGACAGAGTCTCGATGTTGTGCTCGATGCACCAAGGCACAACTAGTGAGCAGTATTGGTAGCCAAGCTGAAAAGCAGATGGACTTGGAGCATTGATAGTCAACAGCGCTGGCGGACGGAGCCAAGACCCGAGTCGGTGACAGCATGACCGAGAAGATCCGAGAGACATCGTACGTCGACATGGCCTTATATCTTTGCTTCGAGAGAGAGAGAGGGGTGATTATTAATGATGGACCGACACCAAACCCGCTTTGTATCTTGTATCAATGGGTGTGCGTGTACAATATCCCTGTATGGGAGCCCTAGACCGTTGTATCATATGTTGATTAATATAACAAAGTTGCTAAAAATTGTAAGTAGTTTTCATATTTTGCAAAAATGTATTTCCATCGTTTTTTAATTTCGTTTAAAAGATAAATATCATTGTGATTATTGGTTTGGTAGCATGAAAGATTTAAGACACTATCCTAGACCCAAAGATGTGAAAGCAACATGGTATCGTAGAGTATTTATTACTTTAAGGGATAGTAATCGCAGGAGACAAGCAACTCATAGGGAGTTGTGGGTGTCTAGATCAAGGAGCAAAGGTTCAAACAAAGAAGAGTTTTAGGTTGGCTTGATGTTAATAAGCCATGTGACAACTTGTCAAGCCAATGTGGACACCCAAATGAAGCCTTTATATTGCGTATAAATAGAAGGTGAGGGAGGCTAAGATAACATCCAAGCAAAAATATTTAGAGCAAACACCTTGATGTAAGCCATACTGAAGAAGAGAAGACCTAAGCCCTAAATGACCTGCTGAGGTCGTATTAGAAGATACATAATGTGTTTATGAGTAGCCGTAAATACGTTGATAGTAGGGGTTGTTTTAACACTAAAAGGGGGTGGAAAATATTTATTGTTTAAGAGAGTCTCGCACTATAGTTATTATAGAGATAACGCATGTTTGTATGAGGCTTGTTGGAGGGGCCGTAAGGACTAATTCCTACAACAAAAGTAAGGGACACCGCCGTATGAGAGCACGAAGGAGTGCCTGGTTCGCTAACCACATATGATTGATTTGACAAAATCTTGTCATCCCTACCGCCGCTCACATAATTCGGTATACAAGTTTAAATCTATTGAAATTTTAACAATGAAAGTCATAGATATCAGAAAATACCTTTAGAACTTATCACACACTCTCCTCTTTTGAGTTGTCGAAGGTTGCAATTCTATTCTCCATGGCGTCGGCAACGGACCACATGTTTTCTCGTTCCGAATTGCGCAGAAACCCCCAAATCAGGAGAATAATATCTCAATTAAAGCCGAAAAGAAAGTTAAACCGTATCCGATATAATAAAAATCGTTAAGAATATAGTCGCATCCGTAGTGCGCCGAACCATAGAAAAGGGTATCCGCCAAAATCACCTAACTCGTCCCGAACTCCGGCCAAGGAAAATAGCCGCCCGAAATTATAGCTTTCGTAAGCCGAAATTAAATTTTAAGAAGCCGCCCGAAATTAAAGTTCAAGAAGCCGCCCAAAAATTCAAATTTTTAGAGATACCAAAACAATTGCAATAGTCGTTTTGATTTTCATAAAGTTTTAATTTTATTTCAAAGAAAAAGTGAGGTCATTTAGTATTTTTATTTGAGCAAAAGAGGTCATTTCACATCTAGGAATAAATTTTAAGAGGTCCATTTACTAGAAAGCTTAGACTACGTCGAAGTTAGATTTTAACAGATAGTAAAAAATTATAAAGCAATTGCTATGTTGGTTTTGGTTTTTATTGGGTTTTTATTTTTATTTGAGTAAAAGGAGGTCATTTAGTATTTTTGTGCTTATCTAGTATTTTTTTGTTTTCATTAAGTTTTATTTTATTTCAAGAACAAAGTTCAATTCAAATAGAAGCTATATTTAATATTTAATGATGTTGAAGACTTATAAAGTAATAATGTTAGTTTAATTAGAGTGATTAATAAAAATCATATTAGGAATATAGTTTTTGAGACGGAGCTCGTGCGTGCTACTTGATCTAGGCCGGTGTTTGGAAATTCCGACTTTGCCCTCTCGCTACCATGCCCCCGTAGTTCGATCTCGATAGGGAACCACGTTGCTCCTCAAAATGATGCGCAACCTCCTCATGACGAATTGCGATCGCTTTTGTCTCTTTGGTTTCCTCAATGTGGACCTCTCCACGATCACGCCCAACTATGACAAAATTTGCAGAAAAAACTAGATGGAATACCAAACCACTCTCGCCTCCAACACTCCCATTATTTAAAAGCCCTCTAATGGGAGCTTGCTCCTTTTCGTTTACAACTTCCTTATGTGAGAGAACACTCGCAAGCTCCATCTCAACATGATGAAGTGTAGATATTTATAATTCAAAATGAGGCTTTGCGAATTATTCAATTGTCTACATTTGGTATACATGATAATAATGGCATTACCCACAAGTACATATCCTCGTAACCGTACCTAGTTCTCTACAAAACAATTAATGTTTCTAATATGCTCGCTAGAGATGAAGGATTCTCTCGAGGTCAATCGTCGGTTTGGGTGTTGTACTTTTTTAGTAGTTAAGGGTTAGTAGCTAAGTGTGTTTAGGGTGAAGGGTTAGGGGTTAATGGTCGTCATGTTAAGAGGATGAGGACGATGGCTTAGGAGGTTCATGGATTAATATAGGTTAGGGGTTAATGTCATAAGATTTAATGAATGAAGGGGTATATGGGTTATGCTTATGAGTGGTGGGTTATGGAATATGGATTGGGGGGTTAAGGGGGCAGGGAATTTAGTGGTTATGGGTTAAGGGTTTATGTTTTGTGATAATTGGACTCTAATCCCCTTATCACCATTATTTTTGGGTTCCCCTTATCAATTTCTCTCGTTGCCTTCCCCTTCAGGTCCCCTAGGCCCCAGAAATTAGGTCCCAAGCCCCTTCTCATTCTTAAAGCCAGGATTATAGATCTTAGTAAACCATGCTTGCACCGACTTCTACACATACACATGCTACCCTTGTGTCCCCTTGGCTTCCTTGTTTCCTAAGACACCACAAGATACATAAACTTTTTTGTTATGTCATTCCACTTTTCCTAATGTTGCTGAATTTCAAATTCTGGGTCTCAATGCCCTACAAGTACACCCTCGGGGCTCCCCTGGCTGCGCGTAAACGTATTAGGGGTTATGGGTCAGGATAAGGGGAGCCTAATCCACTTATCACAATCCATAAATAGGCTTATGAACATCATATATATCTATTGTAGTAGGTGTTGTGATGAAAGCAATAATGAATACAAAATTGTGTCAATAGGATAGGGAAAAAGAAGCGTAAACATAGTAGGAAATTTTGGAAAAAAAAGTTTTAAGTAACCCTGATCGTGCTCCCGCTCTTATCTCCTTAACCTCCGTTTTCCTCTTCTTAACCTCTTTTAAACCTTCCATGTAATAGGAGAGCTTGTTCCTTTTCATTTACAACTCCTTATGTGAGAGAACACTACAAGCTCCATCTCAACGTGATGAAGTGTAGATATTGTGAGTAATTCAACGAGGCTTTGCAAATTATCCAATTGTCTACATTTCATATACATGATAATAATGGCATTACCCACAAACACATATCCCCAGAATTCAGTACCTAGTTCTCTAAGAATCAAGTAATGTTTCTAATATGCTCAATTAGAGACGAAGGATTCTCCTAGGAGGTCAATTTGCTGGTTTGGGGTGTTGTTTTATGGGTTATGATTTATGAGTGTAGGGGTTAAAGAAATATGGATTGGGTATTAAGGGAGTAAACGTATTAGGGGTGTGTCGCATATGAGCCCCTAATCCACTTATCACAACTAGAACAGTTTATGAACACCATCAATATCTATTGTAGGTGTTGTGATGAAAGCAATAATGAATACAAAATTTGTGGTCAATAGGACAGGAAAAAAGTATGCCGTAAACATAGTAGGAAATTTTGGAAAAAGGTTTTTAAGTAACCGGCATCCACCCCCGCTCTTATCTCCTTAACCTCGCTCTTTTCTTTAAATTCTTTAAACCCTTTCTTCGCGCAGCAATTTGATTTTTTGGATGGAAGGCAAATCCATGTGAAGTGCTGGGGTAGCTCAAGAAACCCTCTGCTGTACCTCAGTGGGAAAAAAGGAGCTATAGTAAAAATTGACCTCTCTAAGGGCGCCTATGATAGGATCAATCGGATGTTTTTAAGACTCTTGCAACCTGACACATCTTGGCTTCGCAGGGGAGCTCAAAGGTATTGAAGTAGCGGTCAATCTCTAGGTAAATCTATCTCTCTATGTAGATGACATCTTGCCGTTTAGTAGCGGGAGTATAGAAGACCGTTTCTGCAGCCAGTTATATCTTAGACATTTTTTTTCAAAAGCGATCGGACTAAGTATAAATGGCCAAAAATCTTCCCCCGACCACCGTAGGGTTCTCAAGGGTGGAAGTGGACAGAATAAAAGACCACCTTCACTTTGAAGTTAAAACTTCTATAGGACTCGATATCCGTTTCTTTTCTTGCCGTATAATTATCGGATTCCGTGATTGGAAATGGCTCTTAGCTAAAATTGAGAATAGGATGAATCACCGGAGTTTCAAAATGGTCGTCTAGAGTAGGGAGGCGGTTCAATCGAAACTGGTGGTGATGGCACTCGGGAAGGATTTGGTATGCGGGTAAAAATTATCGAACAAGGTTTGGTCAGAATGTTAAGGGATTAAGGACTGGTCGAGATTCTTAGGTATCGTATGGTTTTTTTGTTCTCTCGAGAGACGGATTGAGCACCTTTACTGCTTACAAAGCCTCAATCACTCTCGTACTTGTATGTATACCCCCAGCCGGGTTATGCTTGGTTGATGTCTCGGCTTGCGGTGGGTGCACTCTCGTACTTGTATGTATACCCCTAAGTCAAGTTATGCTTGGTTGATGTCTCTTAATGGGTAGGGAGGATCCTTGCCTAGTGGTCAAACTATCATGGAAGCTAAAAGAGTCGGCTAAGACAAGATTGTTTTTCCGGTGTATTCTTCGTAAGAAAGTCCCCACCGGGATTTCCTTCCAAAAAAAGGGAAAATTGGTCCAGAAAGCCTTCAAAAGACATAATGAAAAATCAAAGGCAAACACATTTTTCTTTTCTTGCTCTTTACCATCAGCCTTTGGAATGAAACCGAAGATGACAAATATTCTCGTAGATAGGAAGGCCACCGTTTCCTCGTAAGCATGGCAAAGATGGTAAGTGTGAAGCTCCTAATGACAAGTTAGAACTATGCTCTCTGATTGCCCGAGAATGTGGATTACAAGAAATTAGTTCATCTTCAAAGATACTCTTTCCTACTCTGCAAATTGGCAACAGTAAGAGGCAAACATCTTTGAAAACATCCCTAACCCCTGCGACTCTCGTAAATTCAAGAGTTGTTCAAAGGGGAAGGGTTAGGGAACTATACCTTTATCACCATCTAAGTGAGACTAATTCTATTAAGTGTAAAGAGTACTAGTACAAGACCGCTCGTCCGCTCGTGAAAGCCGCATGTTCGGGCTTGATAAGCATGCTGCCTATGGAAAAAGTCCTGATCGCCCATAATGGGAAACCGATCCCGTTAACATCATAGTCCGGGCCGCCCATGGTAGGGAAACCGGCCTTGAATTTATACAAACCATAGAGACATAAATATATAAATCGAAATGTCTATCACCTATCTCCAAATGTGGCCTAAAACTAAAAAGCAAAAAAGCCCAACAACATCGAGCAAAGAAACCCAGAGAAAATGAAGTCTCTGCGCACATTGGCTCACCCTTCATGCTCCTCGGGAGACATCGGCTCCTCAACGATCCCCCGGTTAACCATATTCGTAGTCATTACTATCGTCGCCCATGCCGCCGTCGCCATCCTTCGTGTCCGGTCCTCAAGATCATTATTCGGCGCATGCCTGGAGATGGGAGCAAAGAGAACCGGAGACTCTCTCTCGCTAGTGGGAGGAGGGGGCGCGAGGAGACGAGGGAGGCGGGCGGGGGCAGTGGGCCCGATGAGGAATTTTCGCGGAGGGAGACGATAATGAAGGCAAGTGATAATGGAATGAACAGGTACGTTGAAAACGAAGCTTCCGTACGTCGAGAGG
This sequence comes from Pinus albicaulis, assembly GCA_034641835.2. Taxonomy (NCBI): domain Eukaryota; kingdom Viridiplantae; phylum Streptophyta; class Pinopsida; order Pinales; family Pinaceae; genus Pinus; species Pinus albicaulis. Next base: position 1,162,466,083 of record CM076572.1, on the reverse strand, counting down.
TTTGCCTTATGGTGGACCCCGAATGCACTCCTCGCCAGAGGGTTAGAATTTGAAAAAGGAGCAGAAGGGCCAAACGGGCTGAATCTTGAATGCGCCGACCGACCGCCTCTCGCGCGAAGCAGAGGAAGGACAAGCTCTTCACTAGCGTATGAGGAACCCGAATCCGTAGAGGAAGCAGGGTGGATTAAAGGAGGCTTCGACCCTCGTGTCGATTCTTACGCCGCCTACAAGAGATCCGCGGTCAAAGACGAGGCATGGAGAAGGGAGTAGGGCAAAGGTGGCGTGAGAATGGTGAGACGTCGCGTCGCAGGCTCCAGAGCAGCAGGGACGACGACCGAGGGAGCCAATTGAACACCAAACAGAATGTCCGAGCCTTCTATGAGCTCTACAAGAGACGTCAAAGTGAGAAGCAACACCGCAGAAGGGGCTACACAAGAAGTGAATTCCGTGGGACCCCTCCAAGGTGCTAGAAGACCCGCATCGACGCCCGTTTTGGAGTTTTACGCCGGGAGTCGGCAAAGCCAGGGAGGGCCCAACGCGGAGGGGGAGTCGAGTTTCCACAACCCGGCTACTATCGTGCTCGCGTTCCATAATGAGAACAAAGATCGAAGAACCGCCACATGCCGCAGGCACGGAGAGCGTTGCTGCCGGATTGATGGGCCGAGGAGGCATATTAATAACGTCATTAAGGCCGATGCAGAGGCCGCGGGGGCATCCCATGCGGTAGCTCCTTGCCGCGCAGGGGGCCAAAGTCCCATCGGGGATCGCCACCACATCCGCATCCCGGGAGTATACCCTTATCACCATTATTTTGGGTTCTATCAATTTCTCTCGGGCCGCTTCCCTCTGTGTCCCCCTAGGCCCTATGAAACAGGGTCCCAAGCCCCCTTCTCATTCTCTAATGCTAGGATTATAGATCCTAGTAAACCATGCTTGCACCTCCGACTTCTACACATACATGCTACCCTTGAGTCCCTTGGCCCGTTCAAGACACCACAAGATTTCTGCCCTCAAAAAGGAACCCTTGCTGCGGCCATTCCACTTTTCCTAATGTTATGATCCTTGGGACTTGGTTTCCAATGCCCCCTACAAGTACACCCTCGGGCCCTCAAAAGGGACAAACATATTAGGGGGCCGTGCTGTATGCGGAAGCCCCTAATCCACTTATCACACCTATGAATATGCTTATGAACACCATCAATATCTATTGTAGGTGTTGTGATGAAAGCAATAATGAATACAAAATTTGTGGTCAATAGGATGAATCATCAAGATGTTGAACCATACAATGTAAAGATGGTTTTCTAATGCTAGCTAGTGATCTAGTCACATAAAAGAGCCCCTCATAAATTTGTGCTTTAGGACACCCCTAGGATTCAATAATTAATCTAAAGTGAGAGGATTCGTTGCTAAGGTGACAATGGAAACGACCTTGGGTTGAGACAAAATGACACTTAGTGATCCTTACAAAACTAGGTGTCGGTTTAATCATCAAGAAGAGGCACAATTGACAAGTGGCAACATCTCACATTTAAAGGCACCAAGCAACAAATATTTATGCATGTTTTTTCAAATTTATGGGTACCTTAATTCACATTTTCTAAGGCACAAATCACATATTTGGATTAATTTTGGATAACTTGTCATATTCCACTAGCTTCGTGCATGAAGAGGAGCTCCTGCGTTTTAAAAAGATTTTTGGAGGATTTCATGGCATAGTCAAGGGTCTCATGTATAAAAGAAGAACGTCATAGCTAGTTGGTTTACCTTTTTCTTTCACACATTGAGAGACAAGATTCATGTATTTTAAGGTGTGTTTTATCGTTGAGTCTACATATTTGGAAGCACAATTGCACAAGTGGAAACATCTCAAGAATGTCATAAGAGTACAAAAGATTTAGAATTCCTACCATATTTATTAGGATTTAGATTTCACACTAATGTTTTCTTCTGGAGTTTCCTACCTTTTTTTAATAATTTGGTTTAAATTGAGAATAAAACTCATTACTATTCAATGAAATTATGAATTAGATTTCCTACCAATATTTTTAAGAGTTTCTAATTTCCATTTTGTTTAAATTGAGAATATAACCTTATTTTATCCAATGAAATCACTTTAAATTAGATTTCTTTGCTATTTTTAGATTTCCCCACCATTTTTATTAAGATTTAGATTTCCTACCAATATTTTTAGGGTTTTTTACTATTTAAACTGAGAATAGAACCTCATTCCTATTCATTTGAGTGTGCTTTAGATACAATTGAGTCACTATTGCACAAAGCTCCGCCATGACTACAAGAAGAAGAAATGAAAAAAGGTAAATATATGTTTTATAATAATGAATTATTTCAAGTTATGTTATTTTGGACGTTTTAGCTGTCTTCGCCCGTGCTGTGTGTGCATGTATATTTAGGTAGATCTATGAATCAGTTTTTTTTGGGTTCGTCAACCTTTTTATTGTGTCGTGTGACACCTGGCCCGAATCACATTGGTGACATCTATCTTCAATGCATGTTTGGCTACGCCGCATGTGATTTAATCTTTAATGGCCTCTTCACCGTTTTTATGAGGCAAAACCACGTGATCTACATTTAATTCGGATTGCCTCCACAGTTTTAGATGTTTGCATGCTAATCCCTTCCATCAAAACCACAGTTAGCAATTCCTCAACAAACACAACAAATTGCCAGTGTACAGCAATCACAGACATCATCAAATTACTTGTGTTTCTTAATAAAAAATTAAAAAAAAATGAGACTTGCAAGAAAATGTTATGCTGGTTGTCTCTGCCAGAAATGTTAGCGTTGAACCCTTGCTTTCCTTCTTTGTTTTTCTATTTTGGTTTTTATTTAAATTGAAATCCCTATATCATGTTTTTCACTTGCATAGCACTTCTCTGAAATTTGAGACTTCTATATCGGTGACAACAGAATTGAGACTTGCAAGAAAATGTTATGCTGGTTGTCTCTACCAGAAATGTGAGCGTTGCACCATTTCTTTCCTTTTTTTCTTTTCTCTTTTGGTTTTTATTTAAATTGAAATCCCTATATCATGTTTTTCGCTTGCATAGCACTGCTCTGCAATTTCAGACTTCTATATCAGTGACAACCGAATTGAGACTTGCAAGCAAATGTTATGCTGGTTGTCTCTGCCAGAAATGTTAGCGTTCCACCATTGCTTTCTTTCTTTGTTTTTCTCTTTTGGTTTTTATTTAAATTGAAATCCCTATATCATGTTTTTCGTTTGCATAGCACTGCTCTGCAATTTGAGACTTTTATAAGGGTGACAACAGATTTCGTTCAACCTGCCAAAACAATGTTTACAAGTTTTTATTTCGAAAGAATATTCAATATAGTGTCTTTTAATGTGAGAATACCAATATTTTCAGTCACAAGATTTCCGAATAAGCATGCATATTATTCGTTCACCTTCCAGATGTTCAATATTTTCATAGAAGTAAGTTTTAACAATTAATACAGATTTCCAAATATAAGTTTTTTTGGGGGTTTTGTTTGGTTATAATACTGTGTTTTCAATTTTTAATGAATATTATGTTGGTTTACTATTACTTTTTTCTGTTAGCACTTTTATTATGACATTATTTTCAGTAGTTTCAGAATTTATTTGGCATAGAAAGTAACTAGAAGTACTGCAAATTATTGTAGGTTATTGTCAACAGATGGACTTGCGTTAATTTATAGGAGTATTTCAGTCTAAATTATATGCTCACAAATCTTGATCATGCAAACTTCAAGATGAACCATATAATTTGTCCATTGTTTTGTCCCAATTTCAACCAACATTTTGGGGTGAAAATCATATCATTTATGATGTCAATTATGAAGTTGTGTCATATAACCAGTCCTATATGGTGTCTGCCTTTCTGGAGGAGGTTCCGATATAGCAAATAGACCTTTTATAAGCCAGAAATGATTCATCTTCATCACACTTATTTTGTCTAATTTAAACTTGCAAGCAATGGCAGATTATGTCATATAAATTGTCCGCCTCTTTATGTTTCAGCTCATAATTATATATAGGAGAATCACTCAAGATTCATAGTATAATATCTGCATCTGTCGACCCGTAAAACAATGTTTTTCACAGTATAATGCTCTACAATGCTTTAACATTTGAATAAATCCTTGTTTTTTTTTACATAATCGGTTACTGTTTGTATTCAAAAAGAAAAATTTGGGAGTCTAGGCTCCATTGTTACAGGGCAATATGTTTGAAAAAAGAGATAGAGGGGGACATCGATGGGCAGGCTTTGCCACTCTGATTATGTGAAATTTGTTGTAAGAGCTGATCTGTAGTGTAGATTCGGACAAAGTTGTGATAATAAAAAAATACATTTGTATAAAACATGTTAAAGAGAGGTTGTCTTTAGAGCACAGCAAATCTGCAATAATATGCCTTCAAGGCTTGTAGATCTGCATTACCAAATGTACAAGCCCAGGCTCAATGTTTCCAAAAAAATTCCTAGTTGCCATCGAAATCTTGGGCATGAAAACAACAAATGCCTTTGCAGGAAATCTAAGAGAATTTTTCATGTTCATGGAAAAAAAGAGAAAGAATCGAAAGCGTTGCATTTGAGGCTACCGAAAAGTTTGGAACAGGCTCTGTTTGATTGTGCATCGACCTCCTTATTGAGGGAGCGAAGGACATGAATAAATCGAGTTTCTTGCATTAGCTGGGTGAGCGCATGGCATCGATTTATTATTTGCTGGAGAGCTAAATTGGTGGTTGTTCGATTGTGGACCATCAGGCTGATGATGATTGCTGAATCTTCGATCACTGTTGCTGTGCGAATGCCGAGAATTTGGAGCTGAAGGAGACCTTGGTATAGAGCGAGGGCTTCAGCTCTGTTATTGGAAAGAGGGCCTAATCCCCATTCGTATGCAAGGATGATGTCTCCGTTGGCGTTAAAAATAATTCCGCCCACCCCAGCCTTGCCAGGATTAGACTTGGAGGCTCCATCAAAGAATAGACAGTGCGTGTTACATCTTCTTATCCAGCCTGCAAACTCCTTATCCTTCATTCTAATTTTCCAACTGTTGTTAGAGATTTGTTTATTGCTGGTGTCATTTCCGTTTTGGCCATAATATTGACCCCCGTTTCTTTGATCGAGAAAACATCTGATATAATTCCATTCTTCAACGAAGAGACCAGCTGCATCAATTCTCCTTTGACACTTGACAGATATTGTTTCCAAATCTAGTCCTCTTGCCTTGTTATATAGCTTCCTAATTTCAATTTTTTTGTCTCTGAATATTGTTTGATTGCGTGCTAGCCATATGCGCCATAGCATAGTATAAGGGAGAGCATTGTAGACTTGTCTTGCCACATTATTCTTCTTCTCTGCTAGGGGTAGTTCTTTTTCCATAAGTGTAAGAGTTCAGCAATGGTGCTGTGGGAACCCCAGGGGAGCTGGTCCTTCAGGAAGGCTTCTTTCCAACAAGCAGTGGCGAAGGAGAAATTTATGAAAAGGTGTTGAATATTTTCCTCAGCTGCTTGAAATTTTGGGCAATGGGAGGGACCAAAAATACCATGCTTTTTCAGATTATCAGAAGTTAGCACTTTCCCTTTTAGAAGAACCCATATGAATAATTTAATTTTTGGGAGAGTCTCTGATTTCCAAGCATTTTTCCATTGAGTCCATATGGGCATGGGGCAATCACTGTTACAGATTTGACGGTAGGCAGTTTTGACTGTATAGTTGGTGCCTGAAGGGTCCCAATAGAAGCAATCATCTTCGTTTTGTTTGGTGGGGTCGATACCATGGAGCTGAGTCTACAGATTATCCAGGCTTGAACGTAGCTCGTCAGGTATATCAGGGAAATGCCAACCTGTCCAGAGATGAGTGTGAATATCCCATTTGGATATAGAAACAAATTTGTGTGAATCCCCTTGTTGGTGAGAGGTGAGGGATACGATGGGTTCCGGGGCTTGCTGGCATTAGGTAGCTGGCCCATTTTTTTATCAGCCCCTATTCTAGTGTTGTTGCCTCCCTTGGGGACCTTATAAATGTTAGAAGCAAGGATCGGAATTGCTTTTTTACACAGCCCCCAGATTTTGGTGCAGGCTCTGAGAGGAATATCGTGGTCTAATAGAAGCTGCCTCGGAGAATTTAAATATTTGGTTTCCGACACATACATTAAGTCTCCTTGCAAGGAAGAGATATCTTTGGAGAGTTTCCTCACTCTCCTTACACAAGGAACACCACCCGGACCTATCTTCCCCGTTTTTGGAGAAGATCCCAAGTAGGTACTTTCTTTTGAAGAACACACCGAGAGAAAAGCAGTAGGAGTCTTTCAGCAGCCCTTTCGGTTCCGAGCTTGGCCCACCAGTTTGGCTCCTCCCACCCCTTTTGTGACATGAGCCAATCATAACCCATCTTTGGAGAGTAGAAGCCTGATTGAGAGTGCACCCATCTCAGCTCATCCGGCTCATTTGAAATACGAATATGTGAGTTCAACAGACCAGCACGAAAAGCCCCCCATTCATCATGCCACCTTTCTTCTGAGGCAAGGGCATCCTCTGAAAGCCACTCCTGCCTCCAAATTGATGAATTTGCATTATCAGCAATTTGACTGAGAGAGAAAAGGCCTCTGATATTTAAGTGCTCGAGTAGTTCTCTTGAAAGTGCAAAGGAGTCCGAGCAACCCACCCACGGGTCCCTACCTAGCCTTATGGAGCTACCGTCACCCACTTTCCATGCCAAACCTTTTTCAATAATATGTACAACTGCCACCAAGGCTTTCCATACCACAGAGGAATCTCTTGTTGATTTGATAGGCCGTCTTATCCATTCTAGAGGCGAGGCTGGGTCAATATACTTCCTCCTAGTCACAACAGTCCAAAGGTTATCTGAAACAATCAGCCTCCACGCTAGTTTTGCAGCTAAAGACTGAGAGAAAGGGAACAAATCCTTTATCCCCCACCCCCCCCATTTTTTGGGTCGGACAATTTTATCCCAGGCAACCCAAGGAGAGACATAATCCTTCTTCTGGCCAGCCCATAAAAAGCTGCTACATATTTTGTTTATTTTCAGCAAAATGCATTTAGGCACCCAAATTAGACTAGCCCAGTAAACTGGAATTGCCAAAACCATAGATTTAATCAACACAAGCCTGCCTGCCCTTGACAGCCATTTAAAACTCCAATGTTTCATTTTGTCCTCAATTTTTGCTATGAGCCAGTTCCAGTCTTGGGCCCTGTAAGTATCAGGTTTCAACTTAAAGCCAAGGTATTTGAACAGATCCTGAAGGGACTTTACTTCAAACGTGAGAATCTCCTTTACCCTTCTTACTTGAAGAGGGGAGAGCCCTGCTATCGTGACCGAAGATTTCTGTTCATTTATAACCAGACCCGTGGCTTTTAAGAAAAGGTCTAAGAGCCTTTTAAGACAGCTGCAATCCTCCCGGCTCCCATCACTAAAATTGAGAATATCATCAACAAAAAAGAGATGGGTCACCCAAAGATTCAGCCCAACTTCAATCCCTTTCATATCACCCTGTCTCTTCGCCCCTTTGATCAATAAACTTAAACCTTCGGCTGCTAGCAGGAACAATAGGGGAGAGAGAGGGCAGCCCTGGCATAGTCCCCTTTGCGGGTTAAAGAAATCCGAAGCTGCACCGTTTATCAGAACTGCAATCGAAGTCGAGGTAACACACGCCATGGTCCACCTTACAAAGTCATGCCTGAACCCCAGATGAGTTAGAAGAAGCCTTAGATACATCCAACTGATTCTGTCGTAGGCCTTAGAGAGATCAATTTTAATGATGGCCCCTTTTTTCCGGCTTCTTTTTAGACTGTGAAGGGTTTCCTGGGCAACACCAACAGCCTCATGGATTTGCCTCCCATCCAAAAAACCAAACTGTTCCATAGAGATGCTTTTGGAGAGGAAAGGTTTCAGCCTAGAGGCAACAATCTTTGCAATCACCTTGTATAAGCAGGTGCAGAGTGAGATGGGGCAAAAATCATTAAAGGAGGTAGGGTGGTCCGACTTCGGGATGAGGGTAAAAAACGTAGCATTAAGAGGCTGGTAGACCAAGCCTGAGACCCTAGATTCTTCAACCACCGCTGTCAGGTCATCACCCAGGAAATCAAAAAAGTGGAGAAAGAATTCCACAGTCCAGCCATCCGGTCCTGGACTTTTCTCCTTTTGCATCGATTTTAGGGTAGACTCCACTTCATCCCTGGAGACCGGTGCCATCAGAAGATCATTACCTTCATCTTCAATGAACCTTGGGAAAAACTGGGCTACTCTTATAACTTCAGCAATTGAAGCTTCAGCCGGAGCCTTAAAGAGGTCTTTGAAGAAAGCAACCCCAAGAGAAGCAAGCTCTTCAAAGGACTGAGCCTTTTCCCCATTTGCTTTTGGCATTTCCCAAATGGTATTTAAGTTTTTCCTTCCTTTAGCATAATGCTGAAAGAATTTTGTGTTTTCATCCCCCGCTTGAAGCCAGATAGCCCTGCTCTTTAAACGCCAGCTTTCCTCCTTTACTTGAAGAATTTTCCTTCTGGCTGCTTCAAGCTCCCGGATTCTATCACGAGAGTCCACGGTGGCATAGCCTCCCCCATCCGGAGCTTCCAAGAGCTCAAGTTCGGCGTTTATAACCCTTAATTCCTCATCTTCCTACAAAGCCTTTTGGGAAGCCCAGTTTTTGGTTGCAGCTTTCAAAAGCTTTAGGTTATTCATGAACGCCTTACTTCGACTTAAAACCTCCTCATCAGCTATCCCATCCTTCCTCCGAGTGGTATGGAACAGAGATACAAAAGAGTCATCTGTCAGCCAAGAGGCATTAAATTTGAAAGGGGACCCAGGTTTTTTAAGAGTTCCTTTTGCCTCCATCAGTATCGGGAAATGATCGGACAGGCCCCCTTCACCCACCCAATGCCGGAAAATGGACAGTTTCTCAGAAAGAACTTCACCCAAGAGAAAGCGATCCAGTTTCTTTCCCACCCAATCATTACCAACTATTTTATTTCGCCAAGTGGGTCTGGATTTAAGAAGAGAGAGGTCGATCAGATGGGAAGAGGCAATCTTGGAAAGGAAAAAATCATTAAGGGGTCCGCTCTGGCATTTGATCCCCATGATTCCGAGACCCCTAGTGAGAAGTTTAGGTCTCCTCCGATGATCAAATTAGGATGGCCAAGAAAGGACTTTTGGAAAAAGGAGGACCAGAACAGCTCCCTTTCTTGACAGGGCCCATAAACATTGAGAAGAAGAAGGGGAAGGCAAAGCTCCTTAGATTAAAGCTCCAACGCCAAAGTGTGTTCAGGCCCCTAAGCAGAAATTTCTCTAAGATTTCCTACTCTATATCCTGTGACCAAACCACCAGAGCGGCCATCTGCATCAAGGCCCTGAAAGAGCCAGCCTGGCATCAATTTAGAAAAGAGTGCTATAATTTTCTCCCCTTTACCAAGCGTTTCTTGAAGCATAAGAATATCTGGGTTATAATGTCTGATTAAATCCCTTAAAGCTAGTTTTTTAGGTTGACTAGCTAACCCCCTACAGTTGAGAGAAAGCAAAATCATTTCGGTCAGAGGGTGGCTTTGTGCTCTAAGCACCCCCGATCGAGATTTTGTTCCCATCGACAATATCAATAATTTTCATACCGCGGCCTTGGACACCATGCAGTTTCCTACCTACGCGTTTTCCTGGGCCCTATAGGCACCAAATCACACTCTAGACCACCGAGACTATCTCTTTCCCGAGACGAAAAGCCAATGATCTGAGGAAAGCAGGAAAAACCACCGACTTTCAAGGCACCTTGAGAGGGTTCCTTCGACGGTGATGGCCTAGCGGGCATTCTTTGGCCAAGTGCCCATATGTATGGCAACGATGGCACCGAAATGGCAAGTTTTCATAATCCAGATTTTGCACGAACTCTAGCTCTCTGTACTTTAAGGTCATAGCTTCGGCAAGACCTTCTCGGGGGTTAAGGCTTACTAAAATCCACGCCACACTCAGATCGTCTGTTTGCTCGAAAGATTTGTCAAAATCCAAGAACTTCCCCAAGGTATTTCCAATGGACATGAAAACCGAATCAAACCAGAACTGAAGGGGTAACCCTGGCAATTTTACCCAAACAGGAGATTCGTTCAGCTTCTCGGTCTGGGCATCGAACATAGGTGTCCATCTTTGAAGAAGAACTGGTCGTTTACCAAAACACCAATTCCTGTCAAGAACCCAATTAACATGATCTTTGTGGGCAAAGCGCAAGGTAAACCATCCTCTCTCCAAAGCTTTAATCTCCATAGGCTTTCCTGGTGCATTTTCCCACTCCGATTGAACCCATTCCCGAATATAATCGGCCGTGAATTTCCGCCCTCACACTCTGCCAATGAGCCTTGTCTCAGTGGCTGCCATAGCCTCTTCTACTCGAATATCCACTCCTAATGTGCAACAAGGCTGGGGCTCCTTTCTAATAGGACCCTACTTTTTTTGCTTCCCACCCACCTTGGTAACCTGCACCTCGCCCTCCACTGGTTCGATATGTTGCCGGTCATCAGAGGCCTCTACCCCTGACGGGCCCTAGCACCTCTCCTCCAAAACCCTGTGCGCACAAGAGTCACAGGCCTTATGTCTCTCAACCGCAGGATGCTTTTCGGGTTGGGACTTCTCTACATCCCTGGCGCCTCCAGATGCAATCTCCCCTTGTGGGCACCCCTTCAATCCCGCTCCCAACAAAACCAGGTCGTTTGCGTGCCCAGCTCCTTCGCCCAAAGCTCCGACCGAGGTGTCAGTCAGAGGTAAATCCTATATCACCTCCACCAAGAGCACATTGACACTTTTTGAACTTGATTCCAAATTGACCCTTTGAGCAGGGGCCCTATTTTCGCTTCCAAAAGCCCATGGAAAGCCTGCTCCTGAATCAGGCCTTTTCCCGGTCTTTTCCTTCGCATCTATGGGCCCTTTCGAGACATGCAGGCTGCAGCGGGCCACCACATCCTCTAGCCCTCCAGAAAGGGGAGGAAACCCTGTGAAATCAGAAAAATCTGGCCCCGATTGAATGGGAAGAGTCCCGGAAACAGCAATACGGTTCCTATCAGAAATTTCACCCTCAGAGAAAGCACCCTTAGAGGGTAAAACGACACCGTCAGCCTTTTTCTTCTTTGCCAATTCAAGGAATGCAGATCTGTGAGGGGAAAAAACCACCCCAGGCTCTTTGGAGAAAGCCCCTTGCTTCACAGGTGCCTTAGGGAAAAATCGCTCCAGGTTTTGAACAGAAAAATTGTGCCCCCAAACAGTGAGAAGATCCTCCGGTGCCGGTTCCAAATCAACCAGTTCACGGTCGAGCCCCATCCCTGCAAAGTAAAAACAAACCCTAACCCGGCCGTAGGAGGCAGAAACACACGGACGATTACGCACCCAAGGTCCACCATTGCAGAAAAACCCTAGCGCTCCATCGATGCTTTCTCTCACCACCAAATAAAACCAGGGTCTGTATTGCTACACCAGTGGAGTCACCATTTTTTATTGTAAAGTTTTTTGAGAAGTGTACCATAATCCATTACTTAAGTTATATGCGACTTGTAACCCTAACAACAAAAGATGATTGTGTTTATGCTTCAAATATGCAAGAAAATGTTAGAAAAGCTCTGCAGAAAAATATGGCATGCCAAGTTTATTGTTTATCTTTAGGAAAAATAACTCCTCAATTATTGTTATATGTGAACCCATTCACACCACCCTGCAATTTCTTCCCTGGAAATGGTAATGTCGTTGTGTCTTTAGACTATAAAATTTTACAACTCATACTTCTCTTTAAGAACATAAATGAAATTGAACTGTTATGATCTGAATTTAACTCTTATGAAATGGCAAGTATTTGCTAATAAAAATGTTTTTTTTTATACAGTCTATCTGCGGATATCCATACCAAGGTAAGAAATTATTTTTCGTTTTGGACGTCAATTCTTTTTTAACAATTATTGTGTTTTCTTTTCTACTTTAAAATTTGTCTCACTAATTTTTATTAAGTGTCACAATCCATATGTGTAGGTATCCAATAGGAATGAAATACATCGTAAGAGATCACTTTTAACAATGATTAAAACCATAAAGTCAAGCCACATTACAAAAAAAATGACAACATTTGATGTGGCATCATCAAAAAACACCCACAGAAGAGAGCACCAGAATCCATTTCCCCACTACAACATGAATCTAGTTGCTTTAGTGTCAACACCAATTCTAATGCACAAATTATTGAGAAAAATGTGGATGAACCATTGGAATTTATGGTAATCTTTCAACTTTATATTTCTTGTATAAATACTTCAAGATTTTATGTTAAGAGATTCATATTGTTATTGTATCAAAAGGTGTGATTTGTTTTCCAGAAAATTCTTAGCACGTACCATCAAAACAACTTTATGGTTTGGGGCAAGAACCATCACAACTAGATCATGATATGGAGCAAGAAAAACCACAACAACAGGATGGCTTGGAAGGGGAAGATCCAAGTATTGAATCCCATAGTACAACAAATGTGAAAAGGAAGGGTAGAGGACTAACAAAATGCCTCTTTGGAAACACTACAGAGGCCTCTACATTGCCTAAAATTCAATTTAATGAGAGGGGACAACCTGTTGGTCCACAGTCATAGAAATTTTCCTCCTTTTTAGGTTTCCTTGCAAGAGAGATTGTAGGCATCAAACACATGGAATGGAAACAAGTGCCTGAAGAACTTAAAAAAGACATATGGAGTGCAATCAATGTGAGTATCAACCAAATTATTATTGGATTTTTTTCTAAATTTCATTGGTGTATGTGAATGTGTGCATGATAAGTTTAATTTCAAATAAGTATTTGTCTCTAATAATTCGTTGTTTATATGTTGTAGCATACCTACCAAATGGACTTGCCAGTGAAGCAATGGTGTTATAAAGCAATATCTCAGTGCTTGAGAACTTATAGATATAATTTGTATAAAAAATATTTTTTGAAATACAACACAGATGAGGAGAGGATGAAAAATGTTCCTATCGGAGTAAATGAAACCGATTGGATTGAATTTGTTAGAATATGATTTGACCCTAAATTCAAGGTAAAAATGAATGACAAATCTACTATTTATCATTAAATGAGATTTGAATTTGAATCCTTGCATATAATCAATTTCAATCTAAGCATCCATTTTTTATTGGTTTGCTGGAAAAGGAAAAAGTCAATTAGGAAAATAGGGCATTAGAACCAGAGACCCACACTTCTAGCCATATAGGTTACTATAGAGTTGAACATGACCTTGTAAGTTGTAACCAAATATATTATTTGTTCACAATTACCAATTGCAACTCTAGTTATCTAGACCGTTGTAATTTTTGTGACTAGAATCAAACTTGTAATCAAAATGATGTGCCTGTAACTAGGGATGATGTGTAGATGAAATGTCATACAAAGAAGGATGGCACTCCAATGTCATCATTTAGTGCAGATAGAATATAAGTTCCCGACCTATTCTTGTATCTATTTAATTTTTTTCTTTTTTAAATATTAATGATGTTTCTTACATGTATTTATTGAAATGTTGTCTTTGGTAGAAACAAATTGAATCGATACAAAATGATTCAGTGTCTCCTGCATATGCAACAAAGGAAGATGCCATTGCAATAGTTTTGGGGCCTAAGAGGAGGGGTCGTGTACGTGGGGTTGGCTATGGGGTTACTCCAAGTGATTTGTTTGGAAAAGAGTGTGCTTACAAGAGGAAATTACATAATAAATAAGAAAATTTGAAAGAAAAAGACAAGGAACTTGGAATATTGAAGGCAGCTATTGAAGAATTAATGCAATGGAAGGCTGCCATGGAGGAGAGAAAAGAAAAAGGTCAAGTTAATCTAGAACAAACCAACAATGTAAGAATTACATGTAGGCTATTTAATTGTTGATGTATTCCATCTTTGAAGATTGAAATTTTAAAAGCACAATGCCAATATGAACATGATTGTATTGTTGTAGATGTGTAATTAATGAAATATTATTTTTGTATCTTAACCGTTCATCTTCTGATTTCATGGTATCGCATTCAAACTATTTATTTTTTAGCAGAGTTCCTTAATACCTAGTCAGGCTTCACTAGGACAAACTCCATTGACTTCAGGAAAACCTATTCATGACCCAATTGGTGACTCAATAAAACGAGTAAGTTTTATAATTGTTTATTTTCTTTTTTAATATTATATTTTTATTCTATGGAATCTTACAAGAATTTGTTTATTTGTAGGTTCATCCACAATTACTACCTTCAAATATAGGATTGAAGGGGAAAAAATGTTTTCTTACATATTTTAATGGTCAAATGAAGGTTGCAAAGGGTTACATAAAAAACACTAAACCAAAATTTTTCATGCCCAATGGAGAAGTATTAGGAGAAGGATATTATTTTGTGTGCCCACAATCAATCTTGGTTGATTCGGATTGTGAAATTAAACTTAAACGTAGAAGTGGTCGATGCGAGTATTTAGCATATGCACTTAACAGTTTTATATGTTGGAGGAGCAGTGACATTGAATTGATCAATTATTGACAGAGAACAATGACTTGGTAAATTACTATCCCAACCATTTCAGGATGCTGGATGCAGAATGTGATAGCTTACTTGTGATTAATACCATGGTTAAGATGTTAGATACATGATTACTATTATTCTTCTTTAAGCTATATGCTTTTTACATCAGATGTACTGCAATGTTCTTGCTACTGTTTGGTTATTGTTTATAAGCTGGATATATAAACCTTATCACATTGGATATATACTGTCTTATCATGCTTTGTAAATGTTGTGTAAGGGTTGAAAGCTTTGTGTGATTTTTTCTGATAGCCAGAATCCTTTTCAATTAAGGCTTAAACAACTATGAAACCATTCAAATTATCCATCCTGCACTTGCTAATGATAGATAGAATCCCTTCCAATTAAGGCTTAAACAACTATGAAACCATTTAAATTATCCATCCCGCACTTGCTAATGATAGATATTTGCCAACTTCTTTCTTCATTTTGATATTTTTCTTATTCCTTTGTTTTTGATGCTCAAGGAAGCACACATTTGGCTTATCAGGCACATATGCACTATCTATTACACTTTGGAATCTAAATTGATAAGCTGGAACAAGTCCTTAAGGAGCTTGCATATGCTAATGAGAGTGTGATTCCTCATCATGTTTTGATGTCACTTCTCCCTTTTGCAGATCAAGCAGTTCTTTTGGCCTCATCCCTAGGAAGATTTTAGTGTCAGGTTGACTCCTTAGGTTGGTTTTGTGATATTAGACACCTGGTGCTAAAGTTAGTAAAACTAGGGTGATGGTCTTTAATCCCATTAATGAAACTCTTTCTACTTCTCACTTTTCTTGTAGAGAACAACTAGTGAAATGAACAACTATTGATTTTTTCAGTGAGGCCATTTAGAGCCTCGATTGTGTTTTTCTTCTGATCTCTATATATTAAATGTATTGTATAGTGCACTGGGTGCCATTTTGATATATTCAGGAGCCTAATTTTTTCATGTGTTGTCTTCTCTCTATATTCTAATGCTTTGTGTTTGGAAACATGAATGAAAATATTTAAAATTATGTTTTTTTATAAAAAAAAAAATATTTAATGTATTTTTTACAAAGACCGAGTCATTGAAATCAAAACAGCCGAGTTGATAGTAGATACTGAGTCGGAGTTGGAGTTGACCCTCGGCTAGTTCTGAATCCGAGTCAGAGTTTTAAAACATTGCAGAGAATATCCTTTGAGGAGGGCTGCGAGTCACCGTAAGTGTGGCTGGTTGTGTTTATTTGCAGACCCAGGACCCACACATTGTGGAGGACGACTATCCCTGCTTGAGGATAGAGCTGTCATACATTTCCCGTGGATTGAGGATATATTTTACAGAGGTTATCCCTGCCTTAAATCTCAGAAATCGAGTTGCTTTCTTAGGGGTATTGTTGCCGGTATATCTTCATTTTAGAAGACTGATTTCCATTACAAAGGAGACAGAGACAAGAGTCCTTGAAGGCTGAGTATACAATTGGTTCCTTGTGCCTTTATCCTACAGCCTGGGGCATTTTTAAGTTCTGATATCAGTAGTGGACATATTTAAATATCTTTCAAAGTGCTGTTGATGTTATATCAGCAGTATATGTGCCCTTTACATTTAATTTCCATTCAATATGAGCTGTTCTGGAGCATTCTCATAATGTTTCCAGGTCTTGGACAATTTATACATGTGATATTTCCTTGCTGCTACAAATTATCAGTCACTGTGTTCTCTTTCTAAATGAAAAATATATATATTAGGGTTGCTAGTTTGGAGTTTATTCAGCCTCTTCATATCACTGTATATCTCTGTTATTATTTAAAGGAAATAAAATGAACCTACAGCCATGTATCTACAAACTGATTGATGAAACCCCTGACTGAAAAAACTTGCATCTCCTTGCGATATAGATATAGTGAAATGAAGTTTGCCTCTGTCAAAGTGTAGATCAGACCAAGGCCCCTAATTGATATATGGAACTTGAATGTATGTGAAGCTGCAAAAGCCTTTCCAACAGCCTCCTAGTAATTTAGAACAAATTTATTTTTCTAAGATATATCTTGAGTCCTTCAGTGGAGTTTATCTCTAATGCCAAAACTTCTTTGATGCCTCTCAATAAACTAGTAAAACCACAAAACGTTCAGCTACATGTAAAAGATATAAGAAATCTCAACAGATCAGATGGTAAACCCAATGTAGAAAATTAGTGCAAGCATTATCAAACACCTCCTTTTTATAGGTAGACACAAAAGAAATAAATACAAGAAAATGTTTTGTTCATGAGAAGCACCATGAATAAAGGTAAATTCAATATGAATGTTATATCGAACTCAAAGTTTCAAACCTTAAAAGATAAATTTGTGAAGCACAATTGGAAGAGTCTGATGGTTCTCTTGATAAATGGCATTTATTCAGAAATTCAAACAAAGAACTTAGCTGTCTCAAGACCATACATGGACGACATCCCTAGATCTTAATGAGCATCATTGGCAAGAGTAATTACAAACAGTACCTGATGGACAATTCACTTATACCTAAATTTCACCCCCCTCAATATGGAAGTTTAAAATTTTACAACTTGATATTTTAGGATGGTAACAACGTTATGTTCCATGCCTTCAACTTCAATTCATTTTTCATATTTTAGTACCTCTGTTGGTACAATATTAGACTGTTGTCTCCTCCATTTTGAAGGAAAAATCCCATTGAACACTCCTACACAATCTCACCTCCCGTATCGCTATCACCCTCTTTCTTTGGAGGTAGAATTAAGTCGGATTTAAGTTGGCATGTATCAAACTAAACCTATCAACTTCTACACCCTTTTTCTAAAGTCTTCTAGAAGGTAGTCAAATAAAAGTATCCGTTATGAGCATGCATGCAGAATCCTTTATCAACTTCTACATCTGAGCATGCACCCAGAATGGCCAGAAAAACCAACAAGAATGCAGTCCACACACATACCCTGTGTATAATCAGCAGAGTAATTGTAGTTATTTAATGTGAATGCACACTTATTTGCATAAATCTGTACTGTTCTTAATAAAAATACTACAGAAATACATTGTACTGCAGGTATCAAACATTCTACTATTGCAATTTAGAATGAATTTGTAACTTGTTGACACAAGGTGATCAAATTTGAAGTACATACCACCTTGTCCAAGCCAGAAACAACTTTGGGCCTAAGTCTTCTCTATCTTTGGCAAAGTTGTACATGAATGTATACATAAGCACAGTAGGTTCAGCCACCCCAAGAATTAACAAAGGCTGACCTCCGAAAATAGAATGGATGATGCCACATATTGCAGTGGATGATAGTGTTTGAACTGCAGTAAGGATTCAATCTGCAGTGCATTTTGATACTCAGTTTTTAATAGCATTTATCAGTAAAGCCTCAAGCAAGAAAAAAATGTAGCTTTTATTAATCCTATTGCTATTTTTTCCCATATTTTCTGTGAAATTATTCACCAATTCCAATGGAAGATTCATCTGAATAACTAAAGTGATTGGCAAATTTAAAGAATGAATTTTTTCAAGGGGTGAATGTTAATATGCCTGCAATGAATGCTTGTTAGTCAATACTATTACATGAAAACTATTCCTTTCATATATTATTAGTTATGCCACAAACACAACTTGAATCGTATTAGACTTCCTATGGAGGAAATCAACTCTAGATGCAGCAATATGGAGTGCACATATGGTAGATTTCAATGAGGTCTATTACTTTCACAGACGATCAATAATCTTCAAATCCCTTTCCCACAAAAAACTTTCATCTCCTTGCGATATAGATATAGTGAAATGAAGTTTGCCTATGTCAAAGTGTAGATCAGACCATGGCCCCTAATTGATATATGGAACTTGAATGTACGTGAAGCTGCAAAAGCCTTTCCAACAGCCTCCTAGTAATTTAGAACAAATTTATTTTTCTAAGATATATCTCGAGTCCTTCAGTGGAGTTTATCTCTAATGCCAAAACTTCCTCAAGTTTGCTACCTTTTTTGTTAGAATCATTTTCAAAAGACCAGTTAAAGCATACTGCAATGATTCTAAGAATAATTTCTCTTGTATTTCCAAGAGATATCAAAGAGTCCTTAAGTACAGTTTATCTATAATGCCAAAAGCTCCTAAAGTGTTTCACCATTTTTTTACAATCGTTTTCAAAAGGTCATTTCTTAAAGCATACTACAATGCTTAGAATCATTTTTAAAAGCTAATTGGGTCATAGTATGGAATGTGCACATCCAATGGGCTATTTAAGCATACTGCAATGATTTTAGTCATTTTCAAAAGGTAATTGGGTCATAGTATGGAATGTGAACTTACAATGGGCTATTTATGAATATCTGTGTGCATAACTACCCTTGTAGACAGGTTGGATATCTGTTGAGGACATTTTAACCAATGTCCATCACGGATTTTGGGGCTTTAAAGGGTATTTTAGTGTTCAGATTTCTTAATAAGCAGGGTTCAAGGTTTAAAGCCTTCACATTTTGGTATAATGAATTTAAAGTTTTAGGGTCTAAAATTTAAGATGTAGGATGAACTAGCTCAAGGACATTGGATACTGCTACTAACCTGAGGTCAACATATCAATGCCCAAAACACTTGTGAAGTCTAAATGCCAAAGGTCTATCTTACATTGTGGTCTATGTGTAATTTCAATGTCAATGGAGGTTGAATGTGTCAATGTTAAGACCAATACATCGTGGCAATATGTCAATGTATCAAACTTTGTCAAATATGATATCTCAGTCAAGTATACTCAAATTTCAAGGTCATATCAGTGTAGGGTAGGTAGGTTCACTGTCTATATGTACTAATGTCCACAAATTTGATGCACAAATCAATATTTCAGGGTCACATAAGGTAAGTGTTATGGCACTATGTTTTGGTTCATAATTGCAATGAGAGGTTTTGGTTCATTGCTTCTCACATGATATAGCATTTCCAGAACCTAACATGGCACACAATCAAATTTCTGCCTCTCTTTTACACTGCTTACTATGCTGCTAACATTAATATAAAATGTGATTAGCACAAATAATATCCAATCAGCATAAATCTCTATTGTGAATAATGTGAATGCATTCACAAATAATGTGAATGCACACTTATTTGCATAAATCTCTATTGTTTTTAATAAAAAAACTACAGAAATACATTGTACATCGTAAGGATGTTAGCACATGACTTAGTGAGGAGACTATTTCCAAGTGTTTAGAGAAAAGCTTGTACTCCTCAAAAACAGAGTATGCTTCTCATAGTATGGATATTGAAGTCAAATGCAGCATTTTCCAGGTATTTATAATATCTGTGGGGAGGAATTTTCTTTGAATGCAGTAACTAATATATGTCCACTTCTTGTCCATAAGTCTTGAAATGTTGCCCGCTGGAATTATCAATTTACAATTTCACACCAAGTTACCTTATATTTTTCAAGGCATAATGCAAACATCACTGAAAAAGAGAGTAATCAGTAAGATTATCAAAGAATGAAGCAGGCTTGGACTTTAAAATCTGTTTGTAGATTTATAGGTTTAGTTGGTAGTTTTAAAGTGTAAAATTTTCTCCCTCTTCAAATTCAAAAACATATGGAAACCCTTGCTAATGATGGTAAATCAGAGTATGAAAATGATGGTATGAATTGTTTGTACAAGAAGAGTATTTAGAAAGATATGAGCTGGGCAGTTTAAATTGCAGTCACAGTTATCACGAGGCCTGCATCAAGCAGTGGTTGCTTTAGAAAAACAAGTGTCCAGTCTGCAATATTTCCGTCATTTCATAGCAGGAAAATTCTGGTTTGCTGCATTTTTTTTCTGTTTATGTTAGGCAAATCTTAGGATCAGTGCTTTGATGAAGCAGCAAGCCCTTCCCTTGATTTTCTTTCCTTGGGCTAGTGTTTAAACTTTTAGAAAATCCTGTACATGTAGATATCCTTTGTGCAACCTGTATTCTCATGACTATTCCTTTGATAATGTTCTTTTGTTTTTCTAGTAAATTATGCTTATAATATTCCTTCTACAGATATGACTAGCGTTAACCATGTGCAACTTCCCCTTTGTTAGGATCTTTGTCAAACTATTAACCATATGCAACTTTGTCAGAATGTGGTCCAACACTACCAACTCCCTAATGAACTTGGAATCTTAGGAATTGTATTGAATATCAATGTGTTTGAAATGGTTATGACACATTGGATTTTCATAGAGCTTGATGTGGCTTTGATTCTCACAAGAGACAATATTGGGCTTCAAAAAGTGATTGGTTGACTCTACAATCAAGTTGCAAATCTAGATAGCTTCATAATAAGAATATGAAACTACCATATACTTTGCTTCAGTGGAACTGAATGCAATTGTTGCTTGCTTCTTGTTGATTTGATAAAAATGATTTATAAAATGATAATAATGATGTTTAAAATGAGCCTTATGATGGTCTACTTATACACATTGATTGTTCACGAGGTGTTAGGGGTATGTTTATAACATCACTGCCCTTGAAAGATTTGTCTTGAAAGCATAGTAATTAGAATTTTCTTTAGTTAAGCACATTTTTGTGGTGGAATGAAGTTTATCAGATATCTATTTATACTTTATAGAGGTTTGAATTTGTTTGTCCTTTGAGTGTTGGTGAGGTTTCTTTGTATTTTTTGCATCATAGTCTAAAGTCTTTTGACGTGATTGTTTAACATGAAAGATTTATGCTTATTGGAAATATATTTGAAATACCTACATGATCAAGAAACTGTTATGGTTAATTAAATTACTAATTAGGTACTACAGAAAGAGGATGATGCTAAGAGGACTTGCTTGGGTGACTCTGGGAGCAACCCGGAGGTGGTCAGACAAAGCTCTTCTAAGTCACAAATCTGAAGAGAAAAAAATTGGTGATGTATATGTGGCTGCTCAACCTAGGCTGTATGGAAAATCTTGGCAAAGAGTGTTTACCTTTCCGTGTCTTCTCGAAAGTAGGTTGTCTGCTCACAGAATAAGATCACTACATGTAGGTGATGGTTCTATAGTAAGTTCTCAGCCTTATCTTCAGAATGGCTAACATAGAGGATCAGGTTTGAATACAGGATATAATTTGATGAATTTGGAGATTTAGAGTTAAAGAAAATTTTCACATTCCCTAGGTCTAGCCCCATTAGGTCACCTAGGGCAACAATTTCATAGGAATCTAGCTAGAGGAAAAATTCTATCTCCTAGAGGCAACTGCATTGTTGGGTACCCTCACTCTCCTCAAAACTTGGGCCAATTCCGACGTTGGAATATTCAGATACCTCAAGCCCTAGCTCTAGGATCAAGTTTTGCCTAGGTGGTCCCAAGGATAGAACCTAGTAGGATCAATTTGACCTATCGAAGTAAAAACTCTTGTCTTATCCTTTCCCCTAACCTTTCCAGTATAGGAACATCATTGGTTGCTAAATTCCATCCCCGAACCTGGGCTGGGTCCACTTGGCCCCGTGTGGTCCCATTTGGTGTCGAAGGCCTTTCATCAAGGATCATTTGGGAATCCAAGTTCCCAAAGGATTTTAGGGATTGAGAACTTCCTTTATAAGTCTTTTTCTTCTCCCTCAACCCTTCAATCCCCCTCTTCTCTCCCTAGAAGATAAATTCACTTGCTTAGAAGGAAAGCAAGTCCCACTCTTTATTTTATCTTAGAGAAAGGGTTTCGAGGGTCACTTCCCACCTATTCATTGACCAATACTTTACAAGTGACTTCCTAAACTACCGAGACTCCACCCATCAGTGAAATTCCGTGAAGAGCACAGAGCCTTAGTTGTGGTGACAATGGGCTAAGCCTCCATTGTTTCCCTTGTCCTAGCAATTGCCCTCTTAGGAACACCTTTTAGGTCCACTACTAGTTTGAGTGGTAACAAGTTGTTCACAATTCCATTTGTGAACAACTCTTTCGTATGCCCACTTTTTCCATATTACAGCTCCAAGATGAGAAGTCTAGGGCTATGGAGGCTGCCCTTCTTCTCTCTGAATCAATCCTCTACAATATAGTGAACTAGGGCTAGTTGGTTCGCCCACTTGACTATTACTTTAGTCCTTGAAAGTCTGCACATCCTTAGGCCCTATACACCTATGCTTCTACCAATTTTTTTGTCCTTCACTAGAACAAGAGTAAGGGTTCTTCTTTGACAGTAATCTAACAACCCTCCAACTGTACTTGGACTACCATCAATCTGCCCAACCACAATCAATTTTTTTTACTGATCTAGGGCCCCACAATATTGTCTTCATCTAGGGCTCTTCAAATCTGCCACCTAACAAGGGTTTGAGTCCTCTCAAGATCACTGTTCTTGTGTATCAACAATTTGATCTTTGTTGTCCAATCTACGAACAGATATGAATTACTCCTCTTATCATACTTCTAACAATCTGTAGATGACTGAACTGGGGTCAAAAATCAGCCACTAACAGTCCATTTACTAATTATTTATAGGTTTCTTCAGATATTTGTCTAAAACTCTATGGAAAGTCCACCAAAATCAACTCCTCTGCATGTCAATCCATTCTCCATATGGCACATTTCTTCTGCATGCTCAATCTTCTTCTCAGGTTCCACCCTCCTTTGGATCTATTGTCTCCACACATACTGAATCTGCAAACCATCTTCTAGATCTGTGGTCTTTATTGAAGAAATAAACCTCTCTCTAAGGGTCACAACCTGTCTTCTTCTACGCAAATTTGTCACAGTCTTAAGGGCATACCTTATGACCTAAAAATGCTAGGAAACTATCCTAACTAGGGCATTATACTCATGTACTTCTAATTGTTGTAGAACAAACCCTATCCACACATAGAAAAAACACGACTCTTGCCTCCATAAGAGACTCGACCTAGCTCATATGGATCCATAGATTCTAGGCATTTCTTTGACTGAATCTTGACATGAACTTCAGATCTCAATGTCGACCCTCAAACTAGGGTTAAATAAGTCAATATTACACCTGTGTCGACTTATGTTATGGCTCTAATTACAGTGCAAGCCCTCCTCCATTTATGTTGGTCTTTATCACAGACCTTGCGACCTACTAACCACCACAAGGCAAGATGGTATCAACCCTCTCTTCTATTTCATGTAGAAAATCTAACCAACGGGATTCAATCTAATCTTGTAATGTACTAAAACAATATATTGAATCCTTCCTACAATTTGTGGAAACAACACACGATCACACAATCACATATAAGTAAGAGAAACAAGTTATCAATCGCACAACACAAGATGTATCTGGGGAAGTAACTGCTCAAAACCCTCTATCTCTATTTTGTATTAAGTCAAGGAATCATGAAACAATACAATGCTTAATCTCTCTTGAGATTCTCAAACACTCTGCCAATTGTCTCCTACTGATCTAGGAAAAATTGGTCTAATACTTAGCCAATTCTCACCCTGCCTTGCTCACGCAATTCCTATGGAATTATCTCCATATTAATTAGGAAAATCAACCTTCCTTGATTGCACAATCCATCATGGCATCCCAATGACTTTATAATTGCACATGGGAAATTTTCTATAAATACAACCGATAGTTATGTTCCTCTGAACTGTGTTACAATAAGGATGAAGGGTCTTTTTTATTATTTAAAAATAAGATAAAATCCTAAACAATCAAAACCCTAACCCAAGGAGATGTAACACCAAGAGTTTATGGGCCCCGTTGGGGTTAGTTGGGCAGCCAACTTTCCGGGGTCGTAACTTGGTCATATGATCTTCGTTTGATGCACATGATACCTTGTTAGAAAGATCTCTTCGAGGACTACAACTGCTAATGCGATTTATATGAAATCGCTAAACCTTTCTTGCCCAAAAAACGTCGTTTGGGGCCTCAAAATGGCTCCGGAAGTTCAGAACCTGAAAAACTGACAAAAATAGTAAACTGTGCTATAATTAAGGAAATTGAAAAATTGAAAGAGACAATGGCGAGGGCCCAAGTGGAATAGGCGGGTGGCTACCAATATCCACCTCGATCACCTTAAATCAAATTTCTTGAGCTAACTCAATCATCGTGACTTAGTTAACTGACACAAGTTGTTATGAGACGAAATTACAATTTATTGTCCAATTTATTTAAGGGAAAAATAAATTAGACGCCTCACATTCCTCACTCCTGGTACATCAAAATTCCTCACTAGTGTGGGCGCATTTTTTTTTGTCCTTTCTAGTTTCCAATTTCACTATTTCTTGTTGCAAATTTCAATACTCCCTCTCAACAAGAAAGGAATTCAATCTATCTCCATTCGGTACTTTTGGAATGTTCTGCATGCTACACTTCTCTAGTGTTGTTTGCACCTGCAAGTCCTAAAACTGAATAGCCTCCGAACAACTTACTCAGTATAATGCATCTGTCATCAGAATCTTCTGACTGTTGCTAGCTACTGCATCTGTCTAGTACTGGATTCTATGCGCTGCTGCTGACATCTGCATCCGTGCCCTTTGAACTATTGCTAACTCTAATTTGTGATCCAGTACTATTTGACATCTGACTCTGATTTTTGTCTTGCTGACATCTGACTACATCAATTTAACCGATCCTTCCTACTACTATTGTACTGTGGCTCCTCGTAGCCAGGTTCGATCCATGAGATCACACGCCATCTCAATGGACCTTGCCCAAATTTCTTATCTTGGGATTATGTCTACACATCACCCCACCAGCTTACACCTCCAGGTATGGCTGCTCCCTCTTCCCATCTGGCTCGAAATTCCCCCCTCATGGAGGTCTCTGCTTGAGTGGATGCTTCCACTCAGTCTCCTCTCTGCTTCTCCAATTGTGGCAACTACTCCACAACCTTCTGAGACCGCTTCTCATGAAGATTCATGTTAAGAGGTATTTATGCTCCCTTTAAACCACCAAGTCTCTAACTTCTGCCTTTCTCCTCAAAGCTTTGCATGCATCTGGTACCTCAATTACATATAGGTTCTTGACTCGGGCACAGTGTAATTGTCCCGACGTTACAAAAATTTTCTAAAAAAGAGTTGATTTTAAATCGATGATATCTCCCTCATCCGAGCTCCGATTTGACCGATTTTTTTTTTTCTATTTTGGTAGATTTTCGCAAGGAATCCAAATAGCCTATTTTTTTTTGAAAATTTTACACCAAAATATTCAAATATTCTATGCAAACTCGCCGCCTAACAAAATTATGCTCTAATACCATGTAGAAAATCTAACCAACAAGATTCAATCTAATCTTGTAATATACTAAAACAAGATATTGAATCCTTCCTACAATTTGCGGAAACAAAACACGATCGCACAATCACATATAAGTAAGAGAAATAAATTATCAATCACAGAACAACATGATGTATTTGGGGAAAGAAACTACTCAAAGGCCCTCTATCTCTATTGTGTATTCAGTCAAGGAATCATGAAACAAAACATTAATGCTTAATCTCTCATGAGATTCTCCGACACTCTGTCAATTGTCTCCCGTTGATCTAGGCAAACTCGGTCTAGTACTTAGCCAATTCTGATCCTTACTTCAGCCTGCCTTGCTCATACAATCCTAGCTAGGGAATTAACTACTTATTAATTAGGAAAATCAATCTTCCTTGATTGCACAATCCACTATGGAATCCCAATGACTTTATAATTTCACATGGGAAATTTTCTCTGAATACAACTGATAGTTATGTTCCCTTTAACCTCTGTCTCAACTGGGTATTCCTCGAAACTGACATGCATACAACTATTAATAGCGAATTATCAGTTATATGATTGATCACTCATTGTGAATTAAATCTAATTTAATTTACTGGACCTCTCGCTAACTCATAACTTAGTTAGAACCAGTTAAACTGATTTTAACACATTTAATTGAGTTAATTACACTTGCACCCCACTAATGCATCAATTTCAACTGGACCCAAAAAATATTAGAATCCCTCTAGATGCCTCATCTTAGACCCTCAATTACTTGAATTTCTTGAGCTAACTCGGTCATCATGACTTAATTAACTAACACAAGTTGTTATGAGATGAAATTACAATTTATTGTCCAATTTATTTAAGGGAAAAATAAATTAGACGCCCCACATTCCTCACTCCCGGTGCATCAAAATTCCTCACCAGTGTGGGTGCATTTTTTTTTGTCCTTTCTGGTTTCCAATCTCACTGTTTCTTGTTGCAAATTTCAACATTTCGGAATTTGATGCGGCCTTCACACAAAGACACCATTGAAATCACATGCCCAGATTCTCATGAGAAACCTCTCTTAAGCTCGATCTGCCAGAAGAGAACCAACAATATGCCATCCTACTTCCTAGCGCAAACCGACCCTTAAGGTATGTAACATTCTTCTGAACACTCACATGATGATCTTGCTCTTGGAGGATGATCATGACCTCTCTTTAGCAACCCTTACCCGCCCTCGTACTCGACCTACTTTAGGACTACATCTCTCTTCACCCCCTTGATGTGCCAAATAGTGGGAATACATGTCAAACATGCTAATATGTGCTAAGTGATAAGGCATGCCAAGATGTGCAAGGGTGTGTCAATGCATGTCAGGGAATGTCAAGACAACAAAAGGGAGAAAAAATTTAAACTACAAGGAAATGAACACATAAGAGGGTAATAAGTCATCAAGTTACCTTTTCCAAGAGGGGCATGCTAGGCACACCAACACTAGGCAACAATAGGTGCCAAGTGCAAAGTCTTAGTGCATTCTAAGTGCCAAGTATTCCTTTGTTTCTTCTCATCTACTTTCCAACAACTGATAATCACAAATAAATTTAATATTAAACCATGCCAAATCATAGCAAGGCATCTCAACGTATCCCACACATGCTAATACTTTCCAAGCACCAACACGTGCCAAGCGCCAATATGTGTCAGGAACTAGTGTTATGCATGTTATGAAGTGGAAGGGAATGTTGAAGAGTGCTAAAGTGTGCTAGAGAGTGATAATGCATGTTCATGAGTGTTAAGGATTGCTAGGAAAAAACATTAAGGGAGCACTAAGTAAAAATTCATGAAAGTTAATGAATATGAGGAACATGTGCCAGAGACTAGTGTTAATGAGTGTTAGTTGTCATGCCAAGGAGGGATTGACAAGGTATGCTAAGCATTGGTAAGGCATGCTAGGGAATATCAAGGCATGTCAAGAATTCCCAAAGTGTGCTTGGGAGTTCCAGGGTGTGCTAATTATATCATGTGCCAATTAATAGTGCCAAGATATGTCAATACATGCTGGGTGCTAAGGATGTGGTGCAGGGGACCAGGGTATGTCAATATGTGTCAAGGCAACAAAAGGAAGAACCAATAAGAGGGTTAATAAGTCAAGACTTTATCTTTTTGAAAAGGGGCATGCTAGGCACACTAATAATAGGTCCTAATACATGCCAAGTGGCATTGTGTGCCAAGTGCTAATGTATGTCAATGCATTCAACCAAGGTGTTCCAAGGCATGCTAGGGACTATATGCAGCATGCCAACACATGTTAGCAGAGTACGATGTTGTGCTAGCGCATGTCACCATGTGCTTGGGCGTAAGTGTCATTACAAGATGTTCTAGGTACAAAGATGTTCCAATACATGTGGGGTGCTAAGAAATGTTAATGTGTGCCAAAGCATTAATTTAAGGCGTGCCCAGATTGGTGAGGATCGTTAGGTCTTTCTCGTTAATAGAATTGTCAAAGCTTGATTATGTATTAAATAATATATTTCCTACACACAATAGTGGAACTTTATCTAAAGGGAATTTTCTAGATAATAAACTTAATATATATGAATCATATGTTGACTAGGAAATCTCTATTTGACTAGTTATTACTGGAGGGAAATGATACACACTAATTACTTCTAAAAAATTCACTGACCCTAACCACTATGGCTTTGGAAATATTATAAAAAATACTCCACAATAATGGTATTAAATCGTTAACTTTTGACAAAAAAATATATTAACAGGTACATAGCATCATCAAAAACTCATTGGAATGATCAATGATGATGGCCATTTTTTGACCGTCACCAAAAGTAACAAAATGAGCATTGGTGAGGGTCATTAAAACTTCATCACTAGAAGTGTCACCAAAGAGAGAATTAGTGATGGGCCTTTAACAACCCTCACCAAAAGTGTCATTCAAAATGTCTTTGGTGACGG
The DNA here is from genome assembly GCA_034641835.2 of Pinus albicaulis. NCBI lineage: Eukaryota > Viridiplantae > Streptophyta > Pinopsida > Pinales > Pinaceae > Pinus > Pinus albicaulis. The sequence goes on along the minus strand of CM076572.1, from coordinate 1,162,437,413 downwards.
ACCATAAAGGACCATCACTATATACACTTACAGTGATGGTTTTTTAATGATCAATGATGACGAACATTTTTTGACCGTCACCAAAAGTAACAAAAAGAGCATTGGTGAGGGTCATTAAAATTTCGTCACTAGAAGTGTCACCAAAGAGAGAATTAGTGACGGGCCTTTAACAAACCTCACCAAAAGTGTCATTGAAAATGTCTTTGGTGACAGACCATAAAGGACCATCACTATATACACTTACAGTGACGGTTTTTTAAAGGCCGTCACCATATGTGACATTGGTGATGGACCTTAAAGGTCCGTCACAAGCATGACCCTCACCAATGTGCTTTTTTCTTGTAGTGAGAATTCAGCGTCAGAGCCAGGTTGTATCCTCCTTTGATTGATTAATGATAAGCGACTATTGGTTATGGTTCCACTGCTGTTGTTGATTATGATGATGAGTTATGTCTTCTTTGACTGACATATAGTTGCATATACTGGATTTTACGCTTGCGTTTGTTTTGTTTCTTAAGTGTGTAGTTGTCCAATCACGGAGATCGTGAGGATTGTGATCTACCAGAGCTAAGGAATGGAAGTGCTACTTTCTATACAAGCGACAACGTTTGATTCCAGGTAAGTCTTCATCGCTAGTTGATTTATTTGAAATTAGGAACCTGCACTATAGCGTGAATGATTGTTGCTAGACCCAGTCTAGGCTAGTATGGATCGCCTCTGTCCATAGAGGTGATTTACCTCCACAAAAAATTGGCGACCCCACTATGAACCCCAATAATCTCCTATCACCCTCTTCGTTATATCAATTGCAGAGTCTGCAGGGAAAAGCTAACTTCCTACGATGCTTTATACCGAACTATGCGGAAGTGGCCAAAATATTCATGTGTCTTTTAAAGAAGAACATTCCCTTTCATTGGGATGAAATTGCTTAACAATCCTTTGGGAAGCTTAAGACATTACTTGTTAATGCTCCATTGCTTCAGCCTCCAAACTATCTCCCTGATTTCACTCTATACTTGGCCGCCGCCTTTAGCACCATAGCTATGGTTCTGGTGCAGGATGACGATAATGGAAATGAACATGTTGTTTAATATCTATCATGAAATCTTCTCGACACAGAAACGCGTTACGCTCACATCGAGAAGCTAGCTTTAGCTGCTGTACAAGCTGTGCAACGTTTCCGCCACTACATCGTGATGCATACCGTAACCGTGGTTTCGGATTGCAACCCCATGACATATATTCTCTCTCGACAATTACTGGGGGGAAAATACTCCAAATGGATCGTTATCCTTTAGGAGTTTGACCTAGAGTTTACTACTGCTAAGTCGACCAAATCACTGGTTTTTGCGGATCTTATTTGATCCCCCCCGACAGACTCCCACCCATCTCATTCTGAAGAACATATTCCAGATGAAACCATCTTCATTATCAACACTCGTGACCCATGCTATGGTGATATTATTGTGTGTCTTTAGACATCAACCTTCCGCTCTGAGTTGACCAAAGATGCCCGACGTCATATTTGGCATCAGTCTCAACCCTAACGCATTGTAGGAGATACATCATACCCAGTTGGAGTAGATTCGGTGCTCCGTCGGTGTTTGACTCTGGAAGAGGCCGAAAGAGTCTTAAACGACTGTCACAGTGGCACCTGTGGCGGTCACATGTCTAGATATGCCACCACCCAGAAGATTCTGCGTGCGGGTTACTTCTGTCCGTCAATCTTCAAAGACTGTATTGTTACAGTCCGAAAATGTCACGCGTGCCAGGTTTTTCAGTGCAAGATGCGCACGCCGCCTCTCCCTCTGCACCCTGTCATTACCGTCGGGCCTTTCGTAAAATGGGGCATAGATTTAATGACATGTAACCCTCATTCGGACGGGGGGCATGCATATATAATCGTCGCTATCGAATACTTTACTAAGTGGGCCGAAGCGATGCCTACACTAGCCATCGATGGTAAGACAACTGTCCAGTTCATCTTCAACCATATTATTGCATGTTTCAGGGTCCCTCAGGCCATTGTAACCGATCATGGCACTCACATTAAAGATTATATGATGGCCAAGCTAACATCAAGATTGGGCTTACGACACGATAGCTCAATGCCATATTACACCCAGGCAATTGGCCAGGTTGAGGCTATGAACAAAGTTTTGGTCACAATGCTTCAACGAATAGTTGGAATTCATAAGTCCAATTGGAACCTCCAATTGTTCTTAGCTTTATTGGCATACCGGACATCAGCAAAGAGTGCAACCGATTCACACCATTCCAATTGGTCTATGGTCTGGAAGCAACTCTTCCGGTTGAGTGCGAAATTCCTTCCTTAAAATTGGCTGTGGAAATTTTACCCGAAACTTCTCCTAAAGAAGAACGTCTCTTGTATTTGGAATGATTAGATGAAACCCGCTGCTTGGCTGCCTTATTTATTGAGGCACAGAAAAAGTGGGTCAAAGCGCACTTTCATCAATCAGTCTCTCCACGTTACTTTGTCAAAGGGGACCTTGTCCTCCTATACGACCAAGCGCACGACAAACTCGGGGCAGGAAAGCTCCAACCCATGTGGCATGGGCCCTATATAGTAAAATGAGTATTGAAGAATGGGGCTTATGAGCTCATTGATTATGAAGGAGTTCCATTGGCGCAGCCTAGAAATGGGCTGTACCTTAAGAAATACTATCCTTGAATTTATTTTTGGTGTGGTGTGTGTACATAGGTGTGTATATTCATTTGCGTGCATGTGTGGTGTGGTGTGCGATGAAAGCGTCTTTCTTCTGATCGGGTCTTCCTGATTGTGCACATGTCCATTACTTCGTTTGTGGGTTTCGCGGATGGTGCCTCCCGCAGTACCAAGAATCTGTCTTCGGCAGCCTAGGTAATCTATGATCCTGCTGGTGAGTTGGTTAACCTACAAGGTGTATGTTTGGGTCCTACTACAAATAATATCGTGGAATATAGTGTTATATTGGAATTATTAACCGAGTTTTTAGACCTCGGCATCCGTGAATTACTTGTGTATCTAGACTCACATCTTGTAGTATTACAGATTAACGGACATTATTTAGTAAGAAATCCATCCATTTTACGTCTGTATCGGTGTATTCGTCTGCTGGAAAGAAATTTTGACTATATTACATATCAACACATACCCAGACATATGAATACATTAACAGATGCAGTAGCTAATTTGGTTTTAGATAGACATTTGCGCAGTTCATAAACGAAAACATCATCAAATGTATAAAATATCCATCCAGAAAGACGTATGTATATATATATGTCTTGAAATGTTTACATAGTGTGCATCACATAAAATCAAAAAATATACATGTTCGTTTTAATACATCCGGAGACGACATGTCTCTCAAAAAATATGCATGAAAGAAGCCGTAGGTGTTGAATCCGCATGGTGGTCGTGGTAACATGATATCGCACACACTAAGCATCTCAAAAGTCAGTGGAGGTGACTAGGCACTCCCACCGTATGTCTCTGATATGCCATCGGGACATCTGCCAGCCAGGCATAGTCTGGAATCCCTCAGGCAATCCCCTCAAGGTTCTGGATCAACTCTCCTCCCTCGGCTCCCTCTTCCTGAGGGTCAGCTACGGGCTGAGTTCTCCATGCAATGGGAGACATACCGGTAGGTCTCTCTGGGCCGACATCTGCATACATATAAAACTGGTGTTAGAACGGACATGTATTACCAAAAGAAAATCATAGAACATAAAAATAAAAAAAGAGGTCATACCCAACTCCTTGTCCCAGTCATCCCCCTCCGGAAGTGGGATATCTGGGTCTCCAGTGAAATCGGTCCTGACATAGGGCCAATCCTTGACAATGATCAACTAACACCGTAACCATCCAAAAAACTCCGGCCTCCAAGACATCTGTTGGCCTCCTCCTGACATGGGCATAAGTGCTGCCGAACAAGCCATCCTTGGCTCTCTTGGTATCGGCTCTGCAACTATAGCCCCTTGGCCCTAGAAGATAGGTAGTCATTCCAGGATGAACGATACCAAAATGGAACCATAGCCAAACTGCTTCAATTTGACTTGCTCACACTTTGTAAGCTGCCTCTTGATATTTGTTGTCACTGCAGTAGCCCAATCAAATAGTGTTGAACTCTTACACTCAACAGCTAGTAGGAGTTGGGCCTTCGTTGCCTCATGTGGAGCTTGCGATCCTAAAGCTCATGTAATGGTGTGTAGCACTACACTCAGTGCTAGATCCTGGACAGTGTGGATGTCCACCTTCCCGCTTCCTGATCCGGTCCATGCCCCTGGGCACACCCTTGCCATTACCTACTCCATATTTTCCCCAGATGGCCTGCTGCCTGTCAGGATGGGCACCCGACCTCTGCATGACAATCCGGTTATGAAATATACGTCGGAAACCTCCAGTTCCAGCACTTGGTCCCGAAGTTTAAATACTTCTTCATTTTCATCCCATATACTGACCAAGTATTGTAGTAGCTCCAGTTGAGCTCATAAACAGTGTGTGAGGAAAAATTTCTTAAGTCCACAGTTCTTAAGTGTATTCATGCAGGCTTCATTCTCGATAGCCATTTCATCTTCCTCTCCATGTTCCCTCTCCTTCCATTCGATAACCATTTCTTCCTTTATATCTGCATCAACACAATAAAAAATACATTGTTAGATCTCTAGAACATTTGAAAATCCACATAGATAGCCCACATTTTCAAATTTTTGGGCAGAAAATTGCGTTGTCCCATTGGCGCGGCCTCTTTCTGAAGAAATTTCCATTGGCGCGGGTCCATGCCCGATACCCGCACCAATGGAGTAAGCCCTAAAATTTCAAAATGGTTCGCCCAAAAGTCTAATACATAATAAAAACATATAAAAAATGGATTGGAATGGAGCTTAAGGAAACTTCTATTACCTGGAACAAACGTGGAACTGAATAACGTCTCGGATCAGTCGTAGTCGTTGTCAGAAGTTTGCACACAAATGGACCACTGCTGCTCTCCAATGAGGTAAATAGTAAAAGTAATTTTGTTTTTACCATTTGAGACTTATTTATAAATTTTTTAAATCTAATTAGGTTTTAAAAGTAATTTGTTATTAATATTTTAATATATTTTTTCAAAAATGGATTTTACACTTGCTTTTATGTGCAGCAACAGGTTTTTACGCAACTTAAATGGTGACACGAGTTGTATTTTATACTTTTTCGGACTCGGTAAATACGCTAAAAATTCATTTCAGAGTCATCTTTCAGCTCTTTTCTGACTCTCTAAACATGAAAATATTTCTGAGGCCCTTGTCATTTCGATCTTGTTAAAGTGGCCACGAAACGACATCTACCCAGTATATGTTTACTCCTTTTTTGGGCCGGGATAGATTATTTACGAAAAAGGAATACCCTAGCCTATTGCGACTAGGAGTTTTTCTTAGACATAGTTTTCCACCTTTTCGGATCTAAGGAACTATTTACGAAAAGGGACCGTTGGAGTTTACTTTTCCGCTGTCTTTTCAAACTCTCTAAATATGCAAAGACACTGAGTTCTTCCTCTGTCAGACTCATTAAACCTTGATGACATTGGATTCAGTCGTAATGACGTTATTCGAGTCGCTCCTTCCTACGGCTCGTTAAATATACTAGGATGGATTCGTCCGAAGGACAAACTTATATTACAAGCATATGTTATCCCCTTCAAGCTTGTTATCAAAATAATTCGAGTACTTGCCAAAAATGGTGGGGAAAAATGGAACCATAATCATTGTCATGTCGGCAGTATGTCACTCTTGAACATGGCACTTGTCTGCATTCATGTCAGGTTGGGGATATCTCATCTCGTATGTTCACTTGCCTCCGTCGGTTTGGGTAATCCTTTTTGACCTCTCATCTGTTCTTTGCCTCGTCACCATGACCTCTAATCCGTTGATGTCAAATACTGCCAAACTCACTGTCGTGCCACCATATGTTCAAGAGAAGTTGACCTCTGCAAGTACCAACCTTCCTCTAATTCTCATCTGATCTTGATTCAAAAAAACATTATGCTCCTCTGTCTCGCGTCGATGATGTCGAAAACACTATGGCCCGCCTTCGATCAAGGTCACTTCCTGTCAACTTAAGCTCATTATCCAGGAAGTTGATCTAGAGACTCCCTTCTAGTACCTTGGAGCCTGCATGCCTCAATGGTAGGTTCTCCGCATTCAACGTGAATTTTTCATCATTGGCCTCCGATCGGGTGATTCTGCGGGTGTTTGACATCAGCTCATTGTTCACATGTCGTAGATTGTACCTGTAGTACCTTAAAGACCATTGGCCTTAATGGTGGTACCTCTCGCGTCTGTTAACAAATTTCATCATTGGCTGGTAATCAAATGATGTTCTTGCATGTTTGACTTCATCTCACTTATTCGCATGTTTGAACTTGTACTTTGTTCGGGTCGAGATGGAGCGCGAGACCCTAGATTTTGTCTGTTGGAATCCAGGCTGCAATTTTGTGGATTATTATGATTAGTTACATAACTCACTGATTGGATGGCTGCGACCATACCTGAGTCTATTTACCGATCCTTACTGGATGGCTGCGTCCATGCCTCGGATCTGGATTATTACATACTCTGTTATGGATGGCTGCGCCCATACCATGTATATATCATGTATTTGAGATATCAGTTTTACTTCTCTACTTAGGTTTTCCAACAGTGGTGTTTTCAGCTGGACACGTTCTCGTAAATCACTTCACCCCTCTCTCTCTCTCGGGCCTCATGCTTTAGGGGGCATCTGTTACACAACAATTTTTCACCATCCCTGCAATTCCCCATCCCGCACAATTGGAGGGCTCATTCCGTGACCTATGAGCACTGACATAACTTAAAAACACTTTCATGGCATTCCCCTAAACATGTACTTTCATTGCCCTGAAGACAACTCCTTGCGAAAAATCCTAAAAACACCCCTTTTTGCATTGGCACGGGAAGCCAATTCATTACCTGCACCAATGGGGGAAATCCTTCAAAGAGGGCGTGCCAATTGGCGCTCTGTCTCAGAGTCGCACTCGTGCTAGCCATTTTAAGGAGTGTTTTTTAAAAATAAATGGCGGAAGTTTCATCCTAACTGATCCATAAAATGGTGTCTAATTTGAGTTGGGGGGTTTGGCTCCGGATCTCCATGTAAAGGAAGTGGTTTTCCACCTCTCATGGAAGCTTCCTTGAGGATAGGGCCAATCCCATGATTATAGGGATCCCAAATCCCCTTCCTCCATCTATAAAAGCTTGCTCATCTCCTCTGCAAGCTAATCTCTAAGTTCCCATGAGCTATCAGAGCCTTATGTTGCAAGAGCCTTAATTCATTCCCTTAAGCCCAAATCCAAGCAAGGAGATTATTATCGAGACATCCAAAGAGAGAGGTTTGTCCCATCCCCGACAGGATTTTTCGAGACGTGTTCCGCTGGCGACCCTCCGAAGGAGTATTCAGCGTCAAAGCCAGGTTGTATCCTCATTTGATTGATTAATGATAACCGACTATTGGTTATGGTTCCACTCCTGTTGTTGATTATGATTATCAGTTATGTCTTCTCTGACTGACATATAGTTGCATATACTGGATTTTACGCTTGCGTTTGTTTTGTTTCTTGCGTGTGCAGGTGTCCGATCACGGAGATCGTGAGGATTGTGATATGCCAGAGCTAAGGAACATGAGCGCTACTTTCTCTACAAGCGACAATGTTGAATTCTAGGTAAGCCTTCATCGCTAGTTGGTTTATTTGCAATTAGGAACCTGCACAATAGCATGAACGATTGTTGCTAGACCCAGTCTGGGCTAGTAGGGATCGCCTCTGTCCACAGAGGGGATTTACCTCCACAACAATTGTCATTCAACACAGGTGCGACCTACAAGATATTTAAAATATAAGGTTGTAGACCACAAATAGGTCAAATATGGAAATTTGTAATGTGACTTAACCTGACTTATATTTGTGACATGTCCAAACAACTAGTGGAAACTCCCTAAAATCTATGGCATTTAGGAAAAAAAGGGAACCATGCCACATTAAATTCCTTCCTCATTGCCTCCCTCAAAATATTTATCTGGTTTTGCGGGAGTGGGCTCTCAGAATGGCATGAACAATGGGAACATGGCCTACGAGAGAAGGGGATATTGAGATCATTAGAAATATGGATAAAATATATGCTTTTCCACTCTTGAAGAATCAAGTGTATTAGAAGAAAAAGTAGATTAAAATCCTTCAGTGTTTAGTTTTTATCCCTTTGCACAATAACTTCCAAGGAAATTTTACAAGATTGGGTAGAGAATAATTCGAAGAAGGTAACATTTTTGAATGACCAACTTTCATTTTGGTGAAAATAGATTTCTTTTTTTACTATCAAAGAAATAGAGATGTACCAATAGGTTGTAAGAAAGGGATTATGGTTCTGTGGATCAATTATGTTAATTTTTTTTTGAAAGTAGTCTGCAACCATTCAAAGTGTGTAGCTTAGGAATTAGGAAGGAGTTTGATTACCAAGTTCACTTGTTTGAGGGATTCACTGATATGAAATATTCGAGAGGCATATACAAATGTACAAAAGATAGATGGGTAATCCATCAAAGTATATATTGTATGGTTTTCACTAATTGAAGAGCAACTAGAACCAAAATTGGGATATCCTCCCTCCTTAATGAAATATAATTGAAGATTACAACCAGTCAAATAATGTAAAAAAAATATCGGAAAACCAAACTTCAGAACAAGAAGCTGATCAAAATGCATAAGATGGACCGTTGAAAAAAATGGGACCTAAATGCAAAACCAAAGGTTGATCGAAATGCTTAACATGGGGGTTGTTCCTCCTTTCATGTTATATCTCAAAATTTCTTGTTGTGCTAACTTATGGTATTTTAGATATGCCTTACAACTTTTCCCTTTTGATTGTACATTAGTGCTAAGATTTCTTTTTTAGACTTCTTCGATCTGTTTCATCTAGTATATAAGTCCTAATTCATGGTTCGATACATTTTTTATCTGATAGAACTACCTTATTTGGGTAACCAGGATATCATGTAGTACGTATAAATTTCCCTTTTTCAATTGAAATAACATTACAAGAATTTCAACATGGGAGTAGAATTTATTCTTCAATTCTCTTATCAACATTCGAAGGTGCCAGGATGAGAAATGACAAGAATTTAAAACTGAAAAGTAATGGAGTAGAAGAATTGAAAACTGAAAAGAAGTGGAGCAGAGGATTTCTCTTCACAATATTACGAATTAGTTAAATAATATTACATTGGAAGCATCAGCAATAAATGACTGGAGTTAAACTCGGCTAAAATGGACTAACTCAAACTAAACTTGAAAACTTGGACTGATGGTTTCAACACCTATCCTCGTGGTTGGGATTACATTATTTAACACTCCGATTTAATTACAACCACATAAAAATTTAATTCAGATACCTTCTGGTCTATGTCTCAGCGATGCTTACAATTTAAAAAAAAATAGCTAGATTTGGTTTTCTTCTTCTCTTCTTCCAAATCATGTAGCCTCTAAATTGTTTCGGATTTTTCACTTTGCTATATCCTTCAAACCTCAGTTTCTCGATTTGCTAGTGTAGGTATTTTACTATTCCAGACTATCTAAGCATGTCTTGGACTTCTTCAGAACTTGACTTGTATGTGGGCTACTGCCACATATTATCTTCTGTAGTGCGATTTTCATCATCCATCTGCTGCAACATAAGATTATAAGAATGCACGAAAATTTCATTGACATGTTCATCATGCATGTCATATTCAACATTCATATCTACATCTTCTATGTAGATCTCATCCAGACATGGCGCTACAAACCATGTTTCAATAAAATTTAACTCTTCTTCATAATCATTTTGTGTACCTCCACATTAGAAATCAATGTTAGAATTTGAAATATTTGTAGAGAGTGTTTTCTCCTGTTGCACTTCCTTCTCCACCTTTTTCTCTATAATGAGAGATTTCTTCTGTTGCACTTCATTTGATGCATCTTCCTCTGTCTCTGTCTCTTTCTCTGTCTCTGTATTTTCCTCTTCTTCGCCAACCTGTGCTACTACAATCAGGTTGTCTTCCACTAAATCGAGTGGGCTTTTCTCACCAAATAGCATCATGTCAATATCATGTTTTTGTTGCATCATCTGCAACCAGTCATCATTAGCCAAAAATTCTCTGTCAAAATTTATATCAACAATGTTAGTCTCTAGATTTACCATATCATCAGCAAAATCTGTTGGTGGATTCATCATATCCTCATTAGCAAGCTCTGTTGCTGGAATCAACATATCATCAACAAGCTTCGTTGCTACTGGATTCATCAAAATATTATCAACAAGCTGTGTTGCTGGAATCATCGAATCATCGTTAGAAAGCTCTATACAGTGGGGTTCACAAGCATCATCCTGCTCTCTCTCTACTGCTTCTACACTTTCTTCATGGACTTCATCTACCTGTGGTTGAGCACAGTGGAATTCGAGAAAATCTTCATCTCGTTTTAAATCTGCTGCAACAGATCCACCTTGGTTGTCAACTTAAATGCTCCTCCTTGTACCAAAACATCTCTCAAGGGTATCCCTTGTCTCCTTGGTTGTCTTGGCATTTGAGATTAAAGGGAGAATGCTATCATCAACAGATTCTTTTATGCATTTTAATGCATAGGCATATTTTTTCCTCTTTATTTCCAGATCTAAAAACACCTCGAACATATTTTGTTTTTGCTTTAGCCTCTTGGCTTTTCCCATGACCTTGTTTCTTGACTTCCACAAACAGACGAGTCTACATATGCATCAAATACCTTTCTTCAAAAAAACTTCCAAAAATTCTGTACTAAGACAATACTTTCACAAGGCTTTCACAATGCTCTTTTTAAATTTACATTGAAAAAAAATATCCTTTTAAGCATTCACTTTCACTTTCTCACATTGCAACTTTAAGTTTTTTTTTTTAAAAACTCCAAAAAAAAAATTCATGCCATAAAAAGTTAAAATCCCTTTTTCAAAAATGGGCTTCTTCCCTTTTACGAATCAATCTACTTTTTAAAAAGACTTTGTATTTCTTTTTTAAAACCCTTTTCTTTATGAACCCCTTTAAAAAAAATTTGCAAATTTTGAAGTTTTGTTTTCAAAAAAAAAATTTCAAAATTTTTTTTTCTTCATATAAAAGGGCTTCCTCCTTTTTCAAATCATGTGAACATGGAAGTGGTGATTTTCTTTAAAAAAATACGTCCATACCTTCACGAATTTTGGGCCATCAATTTTTGTGGCACATGCATTTCTTTCAATCACTTTAATCAAATGAAAATCACCTTAACGCAAGTGATAGAACTTTGGTATCACATTTACCTTATATCAGATGATTTATTTCATTAAATAAATGGAACTAATGGGACTCATTTCTCTTGGCTCCTGCGTTACTAACACTAAGGCTATTATCAAACAAAGAATTAAAACGGGAATGCTGACGCAACTCTGTGCTCTTCTAGGGTGCGTTAATAATGTTGAGAATCCTTTAAAACACTATGTTACAATGGATGCACATCAAATTAAAATATGATTTTATTTTTTTCAAATTCGCTTTCTTCAATTTGTTTCACTGACGCCTTCATGGGCTTCGCCTGCCTTTTTATTTCTTGTGCTGCTACTTCACAGGAGGCATCTTCTTCAAACTTTTGCTGCTCTGTCAATGAGTCTTATGCATGCTCGCCTCTCCTCTCTATTGCTCCAAGTTGGATCTATTTCTGCTCTTTGGGGAGTCTTATGCAAACTAGCTCTAATACGATGACAAGAATTTAAAATTGTAAAGAAATGGAGCAGAGAATTTTTCTTCACAATATTATGAATTAGTTAAATAAGATTACATTGGAAACATCAGCAATAAATGACTGGAGTTAAACTCGACTAAACTAGACTAACTAAACTAGGACACATGTACTAACGATTTCGACACCTAGCAGGTGGTTGGGATTACATGTTTTGAAAATAAAGGAACCAAAATGGGTGTGAAAAGAAAGCTAAAGGTGGAAATGGACATTGGAATAGGTGAATTTTTGAAGAAGGTGGAAATACATTTTGCAAGAACAACAATAAATAAATTGGAGAATATAGAAATCCCAAGATATTGTACGAATAATTTTTTTATGAGAGGTTGAATATCTATGTTGTGAGCATTCAAAAAATCATAGGTATTAAGTTCCAACAAGTTTACAGGATGCTATGCACATTTTGCATCACATTGTGAAAAATATGACTAACCTGGGGAATATTTCTAAGGTGTAGTCTTATAAATAACTAGAAGAAAGACGAGCTTTATTTGTGACGATAAAAAATATAATTGAATAAATTTAATTTAAGAATTTGATGTTGCAAAGTACAGAAATGATGTAAGCTCCCCAAGGTAATTCGAAATGAGCAGTGAGTCAAATATGTCCACCTTGCACATTCCTTTAGGATTTATAGAGAGAGGTCCATATGATATCTCCAATATATTGCTTGAAATTGTGTTAAATAAGTCAAATATGGATATTGATAATGTGACTTAACCTTGACGTATATTTGTGACACGTCCAAACAACTAGTGGAAACTCCCTAAACGTAGTGGAATTTAGAGAAAAAAGGAACCATTCCCCTTTAAATTGTTTCATCATTTCCTCCCTACCAATATTTATCTGGTTTTGCAGGAGTGGGCTCTAAGAATGGCATGAAAAATGGGCACAAGGATAGTAAGAGTGGGGGAAATTGAATTCGTCGGAAATATAAACTGCGTATATGATTTTCCGCTCTTGAAGAATCAAGAGTATTGCAAGAAAAAAATAGATTAAAATCCTTCAGTGTTTAGTTTGTATCCCTCTTCATAATACCTTCCAAGGAAATTTTAGAATATTGGGTAGAGAACTATCAAAAGAATGTTAAATAATAGACATGTGATTTCTGTAATTCATTCATTGAACTAGATTACATTTATACTTGATAAATTAGTTCAGAAATTAGTTATCACTAAATACTAACTTCCTAACTTCCTAACTACCTAAATGAACAGAAAAAATAAGGATTCCCTTAGGATTACAGCATTTCCCCCCTTAATTCGGAGGAACATCTGACATACAAAGAAAAGATCTAAATTTTTCTAACTTTTGACGTCCTAATGCTTTGGTAAAAATGTCTGCAATTTGTTCAAAAGTTGGACAATGCGTCAGATGAACTGTTTTGGCCTATACATGATGTCGAATAAAATGATATTTAGTGTTGATATGTTTGGTTTGATCATGAAACTTTGGATTCCCGGCCAACTGAATTGCAGAAGAGTTGTCGACAAATAGAGGAGTTGAAGCTCTTTGTTACTCCTGCAAATATTTGAGTATTTTCCAAAGCCAAATGATTTCCTTAGTGGCTTGAGCTGCTGCAACATATTCAGCTTCGATCGTAGAATAATTAGGAGCAAATTGCTTGTGTGATCTCCAAATGATGGTTGTTTATCCAAGATTCACCGAATATCTAGAAGTTGAGACTCCATTTTCTTTATCTCCATCAAAATTTGAATCTGAATAACCAATAAGATGGAAGTCTAAAACCTTGAAATATTTGATGCCATAAGTTTGAGTTCCTTTTAAATATTTCAAAACTCTTTTTTCTTCTACCAAATGCCCCTCACAAGGATGATGCATAAACGCATAAAGTATTCCGACAACAAAGGTTATATCAGGATGAGTAATAGATAAATAAATAAAACTTCCAACAAGTTTCCTGTAATTTTTTGGATCTTCAAACAGTGTTCCTTCTTTGGAAGTGAGTTTCAAATTATGCTCCATTGGAGTAGCAACAGGATTACATTCTATCATACTATATCTGTTCAATAACTTATCAACATATTTATTCTGAGAGATGAAAATATGTTGTGGTTTTTGATCAACTTCAATTCCAAGATAATAATGAAGGAAACCTAAATCTGTCATATCAAAAATATTTTTCAATTCCTTCTTTATATATGATATATGTTCATCATTATTTCCCGTGATCATCAAATCATCGACATATACAACTAGATATACAACTGATCTGCCAACATTCTTAACGAAAAGAGTTGCATCATCTAGGTCAAAATGTTTATAGTTTAATTTAAGAAGATGTTCAGTTAGGTTCTCATAACATGCTTGTGGCGCTTGTTTCAAGACATACAAAGACTTCATTAGTTTGTAAACCTTTTGTTCTTTCGCTTTAACAGAAAAACCTTCTGGCTGAAACATATAAACATCTTCTTTCAAATGTCCATTTAAAAATGTTGTTTTGACATCCATATGATGAATTTTCCATTCTTTCTGAACTGCAATAGCAAACAAGGATCTAATAGTGCCCCATTTAGCTATAGAAGAAAAAGTCGTTGTATAATCGATACCCTCTTTCTGTGCATATCCTTCGCTACAAGTCTTGCTTTATACTTGTCTAGTGAACCATCAGCTTTAAACTTAGTTTTATAAATCCATTTTTAACCAATAGGTTTGATACTAGCAGGAGGATCCACTAGCCTCCATGTGCCATTTTTTATGAGAGCATCAAATTCCTTTTGCATTTTATGTTTCCACTGTTCATAAATAACTGCTTCTTCAAAGAAAGTAGGCTCACAATCCAAATAAAATTTAAATTCACAATGAGAATAGTTACTTGAGGAACGTCCAGCCTTAAAATCATCATATTTCTTTGGAAATGTTCAAGTATAAGTTGACCTTCACAAAGTTTGTGTAGGAATTTGTTCAGGAATTTTCTCATCTTCTTCATCTGGCTCAGTTCTTTCCAGTTCTATCATTGTTTCTGTAGAAACACTTGCATCAACTAATTCCTCATCAGCGACAATGGAATTATCATCATCAACTGATTTCTCATCATTGAGATAAGAAAACTCCATACAATAATCTAATATAGAAATCCCCCCTTCAAGATGGGGAAGTATATTATCGGATTCATAATAAAAATTTTGAGGCACAAACTTTTCTATCTGATTAAGTTTTCTATCAACAGTGAGAGAATATTTATCAGTTCAAGAAAAATTACATCTCTTGACAAAATAATTTTTTTGTTCGCTTCATCATATAATTGGTATGCCTTAGAAGTCATGGAATACCCTAAAAATGTGCATTTTCTTCTTCGCTCACTCAAATTATTCCTCTCATGTTTGGGAATCAAAGCATAACATTGAGAACTGAAAATTCAGAAATGTTTAATAGCAAGAAGACGACTGTACCACATTTCATATGGAGTTCTGTTGTTAATGACAGAGGAAGGGCACCGATTTCTAATGTATGCCACACAGAGCACGTCTTCTCCCCAGAACATTAATTTTACATTCCTAAAAAACATCATTAATCTTACCATATTAAGCAATGTTCAGTTCATTCTTTCAGTGACACCGTTTTGTTGTGGATTATATGGTATTGTGGTCTAGTGTTTAATGGAATTTTATTGAAAATATGTTTCAAAAGCATGTGAAGGATATTCTCCTCCATTATCAGTCCTTATAGTACCAAATGTAAGTTGTTCTTCATTTTTTATCAAGAGATGAAATTTCTTAAACACATCAAAAACTTGTGATTTTTTTTCAAGCAGATAAACCGAGCACATCCTTGAATAATCATCAATAAAAGTGAGTATGTATTTATTTCCATTTGTAGTTGGTACAGGCATTGGACCACATAAGTCAGAGTGTATGAGACTTAGCAGCAAACTGTTTTTGACCTATGACAACACTACCAGCGGAGTTTGTTTGCCAGCATTTTCCTCTACTATGTTTGCAGCATTTGATTGACAGAAACCCTCATTTCTATTCCTGTCACAAATCTCCCAGCATTTTTTTTAATCAAATTTTCGTAGAAGACAAATACGTAAGTTTAAATTAGTTTTTTTTTGGAAAAAATTGTCTCTGGAGCTACATAAATGCCATTTTCCGATTCTCTAAATTTAGAAATGATTTTTTTCCTGTGCCAGTGGTAGTGGTTAAAACAGAAAAGACAAAGAGAGGAGAAGTTTTTGTCTTTAATTTCTACTAAATCTATGAGGTTAAACAGAGTATTTTTTAAAGAGAAGAGTATTATTAAAAAGAATTTGAAGTTTGGAAGCGATTAAAGCAAAATTTTATTATAAGGGTGCCAGTGATTTAAATAGTTTTTTTTAAATATGAACTCCTTGGTGTCTCTAATTGGGGTTGTCCTTTCTGGAAAGGAAGATTACTAGGAGTGGTTTAGGAAAGTTAAAAATACTCTAATATTTAATGATTTATGGGATGGAGTCTGTGAAGGAGAAGGAGAGAATGCACTAGTGTAGCCTGATGATCAGAAACAACTCACAATCTGGAAAATTAAGGATAAGAAGTCCTTTGCCTTAATATCCACTTCAGTCTCAGAAGAGGTAAGCAGATACATTACTCAAAGTAAAACAACTCAAAGTAAAATAGCTTATGATGCCATCAAAAAACTAAAAGAGCTTTATGATTCACATTTTGAATTGGAGATAATCCAGTTATTGTTAAAGTTATTTAATCTAAAAATGAACAATAATGATCCTCTAAAAATTGCCTCTGAAATTAAAGCCATCAATCATGAAATTGAATGTATTGGAGTTAAAGTTTATTTTCCACTTACTCCCTTTATAAAAGCTCTTTACCCTAGTTATTCACACTACTTGGAATCTCTCCCAGCTAGTGGGCAATTAAAAGATATAGATTTTAACAAATTAGTAGGGAAAATTGTAGAAAGAGAGAAGGCTTTTGGAAAGAAAGAAGCATCACATAGTTCTAATACTGAAACCCTATGTCTTGCTCAAAACTACCAAAAACCTTAGGAGGAATCTTTCAAAAATACTAGAGGCAATAGAGGTCAAGGTAGGAAGAAATATAGAGGCAGGGGGGGCAAAAATAGTCAGGGACATAGATAGCATAATGAACAACAAAGAAATTTTTCTGATAAACCAGCTATAAACTGTTTTAGATGTGGTAAACTTGGACATACTGCTGCAAATTGCAGAATTCCCTCGGATAAAATTAATGAAAAAATAGAACAATTGCTTGAAAAGAAAGATCATTTAATTCTAGACAGAGGACAATCTTCTGAGAATGCACATTATGTTGTCACACATTGTAATTTCCACATGGAAGATGTTTCTAGTACTTATTTTTCTTCATGGTATGACAGTTCGGTTCTAGACACAGGTGCCATGTGTCATATGACCTTCTGAAGAGATTTGTTTGATCATTCAGTGATAATATTGACGGAGTAGTGTATGTTTCTGATAAGTCCCAAATAAAACCATCAAGGATTGGTTCAATTCAGTTAAATATTTATGGACTTCCAAATTATATTTTGAATGATGTTCCTTACATTCCGTAGTTCCAAAGAAATTTGTTATCTCTTATACAAATAATACAACAGGGACATTCCATTCACATATTTGATCATAAAGTAGAATTTAGAAGAGAAGCTCACAATAAAACTGTAATGTCTGGTGTGGAAGAAGATAAATTATTGAAGTTGCATGGTATGTCATCTGTTGCATTGAACACAACTTATTTGGTTCAACAAAATTATAATATGTCATCTTATTTATTATGGCATGCATGCTTTGGTCATGTTAATTATGAAGGAATTCGAATTATGAAACAACAAGGGATTAAGGGACTTCCTGCAGTTCCCAGAGTATTTACCCCATCTAATGCTTGTATATTTGGCAAGCATCACAAACAGTATTTTCATAATTCTAAGTTTAGAGCTACAAGAAAATTAAGTCTCATACACTCTGACTTATGTGGTCCAATGCCTGTACCAACTGCAAATGGAAATAAATACATACTCACTTTTACTGATGATTGGTCAAGGATGTGATGGGCTTATCTGCTTAAAGAAAAATCAGAAGTTTTTGATGTGTTTAAGAAATTTCATCTCTTGATAAAAAATGAAGCACAAATTACTATTGGTACTATAAGGTCCGATAATGGAGGAGAATATACTTCACATGCTTTTGAAACATATTTTCAAGAAAATGGCATCAAACACCAGACCACAATATGATATAATCCACAACAAACGGTGTTGCTAAAAGAATGAACATAACATTGCTTAATATGGTAAGGTCAATGATATTTTTTAAGAATGTAAAATTAATGTTTTGGGGAGAATCCATGCTCTATGTGGCATACATTAGAAATTGGTGACCTTCCTTTGTCATTAACAACAGAACTCCATATGAAATGTGGTACATTCATCTTCCTGCTATTAAACATTTTTGAATTTTCGGTTCTCAATGTTATGCTTTGATTCCCAAACATCAGAGGAATAAGTTGAGTGAACGAAGAATAAAATGCATATTTTTAGGGTATTCCATGACTTCTAAGCACATCGATTATATGATGACGCAAACAAAAAGTTTATTTTGTCAAGAGATGTGATTTTTCTTGAAACTGATAAAGATTCTCTCACTGTTGATAGACAACTTAATCAGATAGAAAAGTTTGTGCCTCAAAATTTTTATTATGAATCCGATAATATAATTCCCCATCCTGAAGGGGGGATTTCTATATTACATTAGTATGTGGAGTTTCCTTATCTCAATGATGAGAAATTGGTCGGTGATGATAATTTCGTTTTTGCTAATGAGGAATTAGTTGATGCAAGTGTTTCTATAGAAACAATGACAGAAATGGAATGAACAGAGCTAGATGAAGAAGATGAGAAACTTCCTGAACAACTTCCTACACAACCTTTGCGAAGTTCAACTCATACTCGAACATTTCCAAATAAATATGATGAGTTTAAGGCTGGAAGTTCCTCAAGTAACTATTCTCATTGTGAATTTAATTTTTCTGTGGATTGTGAACGTACTTGCTTTGAAGAAGTTGTTAGTTATGAATAGTGGAAAGATGCAATGCAAAAGGAATTTTTTGTTCTCATAAAAAATGGCACATGGAGTCTGGTGGATCATCCTCCTGGCATCAAACCTATTGGTTGCAAATGGATTTATAAAACTAAGTTTAAAGTTGATGGTTCGCTAGACAAGTACAAAGAAAGACTTATAGTGAAGGGATATGCACATAAAGAGGGTATCGAATATACAGAGACTTTTGCTCCTACAACTAAATGGGGCACTATTAGATCTTTGCTTGCTAATGTAGCTCAGAAAGAATGGAAAATTCATCATATGGATGTCAAAACTACCTTTTTAACTAGAGATTTGAAAGAATATGTTTACATTTTTCAGCCAGAAGGTTTTTCAGTTAAATGGAAAGAAAAAAGGTTTGCAAACTAATGAAGTATTTGTACGGCTTGAAACAAGCACCACGAGCATGGTATGAGAAGCTAACTGAACATCCTCTTAAATTAAACTATAAAAATTTTGACCTAGATGATGCAATTCTTTCCATTAAGAAATTCGGCAGATCAGTTGTATATCTAGTTGTATATGTTCATGATTTCATGATCACAGGAAACAATAATGAATATATATCATCTATAAAGAAGGAATCAAAAAAGGTTTTTGATATGAAAGATTTAGGTTTACTTCATTATTATCTCGGAATTGAAGTTGATAAAAAACCACAACATATTTTCATCTCTCAAAAGAAATATGTTGATAAGTTATTGAACAGATATAGTATGACAGAATGTAATCCTGTTGCTACTCCAATGGATCAGAATTTGAAACTCACTTCCGAGGAAGGAAAGCCATTTGAAGATCCAACAAAGTACAAACAACTTGTTGGAAGCTTTATTTATTTGTCTGTTACTCGTCCTGATATAACCTTTGTTGTCGGAATTCTTTCCAGGTTTATGCATCATCCTTGCGAGGGGCATTGGGTAGCAAAAAAAAGAGCTTTGAAATGTTTAAAAGGAACTCAAACTTACGGCATCAAATATTCCAAAGTTTTAGACTTCTATATTGCTAGTTATTCAAATTCATATTTTGATGGAGATAAAGAAAATGGAGTCTCAACTTCTGGATATTTGATGAATCTTGGATCAACAGCCATCAGTTGCAGATCTTGCAAGCAATCTGTTCCTACTGATTCTACCACCGAAGCCGATTATTTTGCAGCAGCTGAAGCCTCTAAGGAAATCATTTGGCTTTGGAAATTACTCGAAGATTTGCAGGAGAAACAAAGAGTGTCAACTCCTCTATTTGTCGACAACTCTTCTGCAATTCATTTGGCTAGGAATCCAAAGTTTCATGATTGAAGCAAACATATCAACACTAAATATCATTTATCCTACGAGAATCCTTAGTGTTTATGTTAATCAAATGCTGCAAATGCAGCAGAGGAAAATGCTGGCAAACAAAATTTGTTGGTAGTGTTGTCATAGGTTGAAAACAATCTACTGCTCCCTTAACATCAACATTGCCACAAACCTCCTTGGATCTCAAGTGATCTGATACCACTGTTAAATAATAAACATGTGATTTCTGTAATTCATTCATTGAACTAGATTACATTTATACTTGAGAAATTAGTTCAAAAATTAGTTATCACTAACTACTAACTTTATAACTTCCTCACTACTTAATTGAACAGAAACCCTAAGGATTCCCATAGGATTACAACAAATAAGGTAGCATTTTTGAATGACCAGCTTATATGTTGGTGGAATTATATTTCTTTGCTTACTGTGTAATAATTAGAGATGTACCAACACATCCTAAGAAAGAGATTTTGATTCTGTGGATGAAATCTTTTAAAAACATTCTAAAAGTAGTTTGCGCCATTTCAAAGTGTGTGGCTTAGGAACTAGGAAGGAATTTGAGTACCAAATTCATTTGATTATGGGATTCACTAGTATTGAATATTGAAGAAGAATACCATGATAAAACCATGCCATATTAACAAATAATTTAACTCAAGAATTGAAATTTCATAACTAGACATGGGTTCAAGAATATGGCTAAGCTTGTTTAAGAACATAGCGAACACAAATCTTGTAATCTTGTAGACAATTTTTTTTTTCTAAATTGTAGAAATGATAGATGGCCAATCCAACGAAGTACATATTCTATGGTTTTCACCAATTGAAGAGAAACCATAAGAAAATTTGGGATTTCCTTCTAGCTCAATGAAATATAATTGCAGGTGACAACCACTCAAATAATGTGATGAAAATATTGGAGAACCCAATTGTAGAACAAGAAGTTGATCAAAATGGTTGACATGGGGTTGTTCCTCCTTTTATGTTATCACTCAAACTTTCTTGGGGTGCTAAGTTATGATATTTAGGATAAGCCTTTCAAATATTCCTTTTTCATTATACTTTCATGCTGAGATTTATTTTTTAGACTTCTTTGATCTGGTTCAGATAGTATATCAATCCTAATTCATGGTTATATACTTTTTATATTATAGAACTATATTTTTTGGGCAACTAGGCCATGGCATAGTATGTATACAATTTTATTTTTCAATTTAAATAAATTACAAAAAATTCAAACCCGAAGCAACATTTATTTCCGAATTCTCTTATCAACATTCCAAGGTAAAGGTGGAAATTGACCTTGGAATGGGTGAAGGTTTTCACAGGGTGGAAGGTTATTCTGTAAGAAAAACAATAAATAAATGGGAGAATCTAGAAATCCATATATATTATAGGAATAGTTTTGTTTTTTAGAAGACGATGAAGACTTGTGATGTTGGCATTCCAAATTGCATAACTATTAGGTTCTAGAAAGTTTAAAATATGTTATGGAAATTTTGCATCACTTTTTCAAAAATATGACTAACCTGGGGAAGAATCATTACATGTTATGAGTGATGAAGAAGAATTTCATTCGTTTTCCTTCTGGAGTTGTCAAAACCTTCACTTTATAAACATCGAGATCGAGATCCCATAGTACTTGAGACATGTGTGCATTAGCAACCCTAACCCTAACCCTGCCACCATTTTGAGGAAAATTACATCTAACGAAATTGCAAGCTAAAAGTGATGAGCATAATTTGAAGTAACCTACCATTTATAAGACCTCCTCGATCATAGGAAAAAAATTGCAAAATATATTCATTCTTGGGCTTCAGTTCTGGTATTTCGATAAAGAAAACATGTCTACATTAGTAACCCTAAGCGTGCCACAATTTTGAGGAAAAATTCATATAACCAAATTGCAAGGTAAAAGTGATGAGCATAATTGTAAGTAACCTACCATTTATAAGACCTCAGTTTTGGTATTTTCATAAAGAAAATGTTGGCCGGATTTTTGGGGAGATGCAGATATACGCTTCCTCTTCAGGATCGCCCTGCAAATCCTCTAAAACCCTGAGCCTTTTGAGGGAAACAAGGATTAGAATCATAAACCTAAATTAACAAGCTACCAAATTCCTCTCTACCAATACAAAAACGTGTATTCAAGCCATTCCATGTCAAAACCCTAGTCCTCCAATTTTTGACACCGTGAATTTGGTTGGCTGAATGAAACACCATGAATTTGGTCGTTTGAATGAAACCCTCGTTTAGAAATTAAAGGTAAAGAAACTCGTTCGATTCTGTTACATTTGCGCAAAGAGAAAACAGAAAATTTCGAGCAAGACACAACCACCATCAAATCAATAAGTGAGCATCATCGAATCGTCTAACGAAATATCGAACGACGTAGATGGACGACAGGAGGGCGACAGAGGAGTTTTTCTCACAGGGTAACACCTTGCAGTGTAAAAATATTCTGAGGTTAAAAACTTGTATACTGTAATAACTTACGTTATAAAATAAGTACACTAATAATAAGGGGGAGTGATTAAAAATAGTATCCACGAAGTTTAAATTATCTTCCAATATTTTTTTTTTATATGTGTTTAGCAGCTTTCATGTTCTGTTTTTGTGCATAGGCATAGACCCTCCTCCCAGTCATTTCTCATGTTTCCAAAGAGCTGGTTGTTTCTCATGACCTAGAATCTAGCACCCACTAAACTAACAAATATTAGCCAAACTTCCTCGAAAAGACAAGATTATCGGCAGGGAAAAGAATTTCAACAAAGTCATTATCTCAAGTTTGGTTAACATTAAATATATAGATAAAATAACAATTTTTTTGAGATGTCTACTCAACCTATTTCTAGAAAGCACGGGATTTTGACATAGAAACTAATATATTCATATTTTCTTAAGATATTAAGAACCAGAAACTAAAAGTAATGCCATTTCACTAACATAAACTCTTTGTAAGAAAAGTTAAAAAAATCCGAAGCACCATATTCTGACAGAGTAACTAGCTGCATGCAATATTTTGATATTTTTGTAACATATTAAAGAACCATAAAGTAGAAAAAAATCCATTTGACTAACATAAATTCTTTATAAGAAGATTTTATTAATTTCTTTATATCTCCTACACATCCATCCACAACCACTAAGGCAAAAAGAGGCTACCTATTCCATGAAGAAATTCGACCTTAACAGTCATTGGGTGAACTATTTGGATGCAAAAATGAGATGTTATTGAAGAGGCTTCACAAAAAAAAATAGTGAAATTGTAACATAATACTAAAAATGTTCTACACACAAAAAAAAAAATTTAACTCACATCAAAATGCAAAAACAAACCGAACATTAAATGGACATTGCGGAGGTCATCTGCAGATCATGCTTTGAATGCGCCCTTAAATGCAGTTCATTAAAAAAATTAACACACACAAAACATTAAACCTAAAATTAAATAAAATTTGTAAAGTTAAAATTCAAGCTACATTTATATATTCCTAAAATATGTTTGAAAGGTTATTAAACTTCGTGGAAAATATTTTAGATTTATGGCATCTTGAGTTTTGGCCACAATGTTGTTCAATTAAGGTTAGGTTTTCTATCAAATATTGATTACTTATTATGCCCTAATATTTTTATCTCTAGATCACAACCATCAAGGAACCCGATTTCAATTCGTAAGGTCTTAGAAGTATCCAACTAAAGATCTAACTGTGCAATGTAACGATAGATGTGCAGTTTTTATGCATTTGGTTCTTCAAAGTGTATCACCGAGCAATGTAATGATATATGTGCGGTTTCTATGTATTTTATTCTTGAAAATGTATCACAGATTAACAATTTTATAGGAGCTGGAAACTCAAAACAATGGTTTTCACATAGTGATTTAGAGAATTTGTTTTAATTATTCCACATTGTTAATACCACTCTACCACTTAATGAGCACTCAAACATGCACCAATTTTGTTGAATGAGCTAGATCTTTGGTCCATTATTATTTTTTTTGTGTAGTGTAATTTATATGTGAAATGATCATTATGGGAATTTTGAGGTCTAAAATGGGCCTCCTAAGGAAAATATACAATCAAAATTCATTTTATGAGAACCAATCACATTTGAGAGGATGTCATCATCCCTAATGGTTGAGATAGCATTGCTTGAGTTAAAGGTACTTACTTGTCACATTCTCGATGGTGGATAAAAACTCATGGTTAACCATGGTAGTGCTCTAATTACTTTTAAATTCAAAGTAAAGTACTTATAATAAATGTCATTTCATACTTTTTGAATAAAAATATATTTCTTTCATTTCATATTTCTTGAAAGAAACAATGCATATCCCTATAGATTTATTTTATTATATTATATTATTTTATTTTATTCAAATTATTTAATCTGTAAAATCCATTTTAGACTTCAAAATTCTCCTAATGACTTCTAAAATATTTTTAAAGATATTTTTCTGTTTAAAAAACTTGTTTTCAAATTATTTAATCTGTAAAATATGAATTTCTTAAGAT